>JAUTBS010388274.1:0-10311 GCA_032361285.1 Aequorea victoria | reverse complement strand
ATTTCTTGGTATGTTCCTTTTGTCTCTCCCAAATTGTATTCTCTACTAAACTTTTTTTGTTTCAGATTTTTTTTACTCTCTCTCAACCCTTTTTTGATTTATTTTCTCGATCACAAGGGCACTGGCAAAGCATAGCCACAGATTCTTCTAGTTCAGGTCCATGGCACTATCACGAAAGGTGCTTAATCCCTCAACCCGTTCGTCAACCCGGATTACAGATTCAGATGGTTTTCAACCGCATTGGTGGTCGAAATCGGATACCAATTTTTGTCACACGCCCATGCCGGTTTGGGTGACGGGTGAAGGTTAAACCCGTCCCGACCCGATATGTGCACCCCCCTAATCTCGGCTGTTAAATATCTTACTAGTTGGTACTTTTAAACCATTCCTTCTACTAATGGCATCGTGTAATATCCTACCATCTGCAGCAGAACCCTCCCAACCAGGTAGGACGAAGATGAGTTGCATGTCATAAGAACAAACATCCATAACATTCGTCGCAATCTCCCCCTTCCTTGTCCTAAATCTTGCTCTCACGTTAGCTGGAACTCGTACCTTAATATAGGTGGACAGTTCTACAACCAAAAATTATCAAGTTACTTGTTAGGACATTAAAAACACTTATTAAATGAGTAGCATAAATGATGGATATACATATCACTAGGATTGGACAAATCATTACCTGAAAATTTTTCCACCTATTGTATGTGCAAGTTTCGGTAATTGGTTCATGCGTCTTCAGGAGATGGGTTTGGACTTGTATAAGGGCTGATACCACGTCATTGAAATGACGACGGATTGTTTGTCCACTCCCAATAAATTCGTGTCTCACTTTTCTTATCTGTATGTCGTGTCCCAAAGTGGATAAGAACATTGCGATTTTCTCCTCCAACATAACACTCCTCTTTGAGTTGGCCAACCCTCCCTGTGTTTCTAATAACTTTCATAGGCGCATAAAACATCTATCCATGCAAAGGTTCTCAAGGCATGCAACATCAGAATTTCTAACCATTCTGTTGACTGTTGATATTTTCAAGTTGTGCCTAGAATGGATTTACCTCTCTAAGTCTAGGCTTGTACCTCTGTGCAGATCTATGCAAAGCTACATGTAGCACAACCAACCACAGGCCACATACTGAATAAATGTCTTGGACTAGTTGTTGTATGATCGCAAATACTTCAATTTCCTCGGACATTGAATTGAATCTGTAGAACTATTATCGTTGTTCTGATCCATCTAGTTTGAAACACATGTAATTATTAAATATAGTTCTTCTTAATTGGTTCTACAAAACAGTAGCAACAACATGCACAGAACAATTTCTACACGTCACAAAAATGTGTCTTCATATTTTAGTTCATGATCTTATATTTTTGTTTATGTTGTGTTATTATTATGTCAACCCTTTTGCAAATCCATGAAACAATTTGGAAACAATAGATGGATCAAAACTATAGCCTTGAGTTTACTCAAATTAACTTGGATCATTGATCAAATAAGCCTCTGTGGATCAAGTGAAGATACTTTAAAATTCGTTTATGCAAAGAAACAGCTATTTGTTTGTTGTAACCTTATTCTTGAGAATCTGAGATTCTGATTGCACTTGTATGTGTGTGCGCAGGCTGTAGTTTCTAGTAAATGAAGAAAGTACGATAATAAAATATGACAACCAATAGTGAAATTTCAGCTATTGAAGTGAACAGGCGACACCCGTTTGTAACCCTCGCAATCAAATGTGTAGCTCTGTGTATGTTCAAATGATGATCAAATGTGTATGTTCAAATGTTGACCAATAGTGAAATTTCAGCAATCAAATGTTGATCAAAAGTGTAGCTCTGTGTGTGTTCAAATGCTCTCAAATTTAAGCAAGAATTAGCAAATCTTAAGCAGATTGAGCAGAATATCTCACAAAATTTATCAAATCTAAAGCAAGATTTTAATTAGTAACACAATATCTGAAATAAAAAACTCACAAGAAAACCGATATATCACATCTGATTTTGAAATCGAAATTTGCTTTAAAAAACCTATATCTGAAATTGAAACCAAAGTTGAAAATTCACTCATTACACCCCCCAGAATATGGCTAACGTATGAACCAAGGTAACCAAAAATGGTAAAAGTGACCATTTTACCCAAGACTCAACAAAATTTCTGGAAAGAATCACGATATCAGCTCTTCTCACATAAAACAGAAAAGGGGAAATGGTAAGATTTGAACCGAGCTCACCTTTTCTGAGATGGTGACCAGAGTTCACCTTAGCAGTCACCGAGATCAAATCTGAACCGAGCTCCCTTTTCTGGTCCTTGAGTAGTCAGCGAGATTGGGGGAAGTGGATCGTCACTTGCTGCGAGATCTGATCTGAGGTGTGGATGGTCGCCGAGGCTGGTTTCTTGAGTTTGGCAACATTAATGGAGGTCTGCGTGGTAGGCTTCTTGAGATTGGCGAGGGTAATAGAGGTGGGCTCCTTCAGTATAAATGGATGAGTGCGTTGTTGGGTGTCTATTTACTGATGGCGGACTTTTGCATCATTTTAGCCTAGGAAGCCTCAACCCCTTGTCCGGTGACTCTTAGACCCACCCCCCTAGGTGGGATGTCTTTTTTTTTTTTTTGGATAACGAAGGAGTATTATAAAAAGACATTAAAGGAATGCCATCCGTATACAAAACATTCACAAAAATGGGATGTCTTTAATCCCTCACTTGTATCCTGAAGTCAGTTAGCCAATGCAACTTGCCCCACTCTTTTTTTGCCAACCAAATGCCAGAATATTTGGGATTATTCTCAGATAGTCATATCCCACTCCCATAATCCCCCAACCAAACATGCCCAATCTTTATTCTAATCTGACCTCAATACCAATCCCACCCAAGCTAATCCGATTATCAAACATGGCCTTAGAAAATATCGATTGATTGTAAGTATAGACAGGATTGGGAAACTGGCTTTTGGTTGGTATTCGTGGACCTCATGGGGTGGGCATTTGGAAGAGCATCATTGGGGGTTAGATATGATTTTCTCCCATTCACTTGCTACAAGGTGGGAGATGGACACAGTTTTGGTATGATTTGTGTTCTGGTCAGAGACCTCTGAGGAAGGTTTATCCGAATCTGTTTCAAATAGCATCTAGTCTTGATGGTTCTGTGGCATAGTATGGGGATACTTCTCCTGCAGGTGTTGTTTGGACCATAGTTATTAAAGGCAATAGGCGCACCAAGGCGCTGAAGGTCTCTGGAGCCTAGGCGCTTGTTGAGGCGTAGACTTTATTGAAGCGATGCGCACATTATTAAAAAAATATCAAGAATTATACAAACAAGTATTAAATAGGAAAACTCATCAAATGAAATAAAAGATAGAAAAAATAAACATATACAAAATCAGGCCATGTACAAATTAGAAACAATTAAATAAATAATAAAAAAATAGTAGATTAAAAACAAAGGCATGAAAAAAAACTAAAGAAAATATTTTTTACAAATCAAGCCCATGTGATTTGAATGAAACAAGAATGTAGAGAGAAAAAAAAACGGTGAAAAAAATCAAGAAAGAGAATGAATAATGAGAAAAATGTAAGATTAAACATAAAAACATGAAAAAAATACAAAATAAAAAATTACCAACACTTTGAGAAGCCGCAGAGAGAGAAGCAAAGCGAAGTTGACAACAGAATGAAGAATAAGAGAGGAGAGGCTTACCTGGGTAGTCGTGGCCTTCGACGAGTGCGATGAAGTCAACAACGAAGGCACAGAGAGAGAAGCATAGCGAAGTCGACAACAGAATGAAGAAAAAGAGATGAGAGGCCTACCTGGGCAGTAGTGAACTTCGACAACTGTGACGACTTCGACCTTCGATGATTTCGACGACTTCAACCTTCGACCTTCAACAACCCCTTCGACGACTTCGATCTTTGATGACTTCGACGATCTTCGACGACTTAGACAACCTTCGACGATTACGATTTTTTGGGGCTTCGGCAATGAATCGCGCATCGACAGCGCTTCTCGCCTTGCGCTTTCATCGCGCCTTGCTGCGCCTTAGGCAAGTCGCCTCGCCTTGGACTCCTCCAGGCGCGTTACCTGGGCCTTGATGCGCCTCGCGCCTAGGCGTGTGCCTAAGTGCGCCTTTGATAACTATGGGACAAATCTCCACGAACACCTTCCAAGTACACACAATTCAACATATTAAGCTACCTTATAACCATTCCCCAAGTCCTTAATGGTATGCCCACCTCATTCCACTCTAGAAAATGGTATTTGCTACCCAAACAAGAACCAAAAAAGAGAAGAAGCCTCTGCAAAGCTATCATAATCTATTTGGTACATGATAAAATAGCCTCTGCAAAGCTATCATAATCTATTTGGTACATGATAAAATAGCAACAACGTACAAAGTTTTTTTAAGAGGCTTGTAATGGAAGCTAATATAGCCCTTTGCTAATCACTACTTCTCCACTTGCCAATTTCATGACAAACATTTCTACCACAATAACCAAACTGATACAACTTTAACATAAGACCCAGGGAAGCCCAAAATATGAAGTAAGGATCTTTACCTTGCAACCCAAAACATCTGCCAAATGAACCGCACATCCCACTTCTTAATGGAAATTAATCCACTTTAGTGCAAGTTGACCGTGAACCAAACGTGGAGTCAAAAGCATGAAAGAACACATCATAAATTTTAGAATTCAATCTTTAAGGATTAGAACTGTTGAGAATCGAACAAGAAGCTTTGATCCAAACAATAATAATAGAGCAACCAAGATCAACTATCAAGAACGATCAAGAACAATAAATCAATCAAAAGAACACAATGACATACGTGGTTCAGTGATGTGCTTACGTTCACGGGCGAAGAGATCAAGAATCCACTATAAACAATACGGATTACAACTCACTCGAGCCTGTCTCATCCATCTTAAGCTTCCTCTCTCTGAAAAATACTTATGAAAAATAGTTTTCCTTATGCAAAAGAGTTTACATATATATAGTCCCAAAAAATCCCAAAAAATCAAAATTCGCGCACTTGCGGCCGCATTCTGCCTGGACAGGCCTCGCTCCCCGTTCGGACGATGGTTGCCCGAAAAGTCTTCTGCCGGGTTCCGTCCGAACACTTTTACGAAGGGAAAATCACCGTTGCAACCGTCCTGACGGCCCGTCCTGACGTAATGGTCTAGAGACCAAAATTTGCCCACTGCTCTAGGGCGTTCGGACAGTGATGAATCCCGTACGGACGGGATTTTGCTAAAACTTGAAAAATAGAGCCAATTTCAATAATCTCCACCTTGACTCAATTTTATGAACTGCCTGTAGAAACTTTGCTGACATCCCACTGATGCACCTCCTTTCCAGGTAGGAGTGCTCCACCCTCCACCTGGTCGTCATGTCATAACATGAAGTAAGTTCAAGCAATGCTCGAACTTGTCTCGGGGAACTGACTTGGTTAATATGTCAGATGCATTCTCGTCAGTACGAATCTTTGACAATGAAATATCACCTGATGATAACCATTCCCGAATCCTGTGATATTGCACGACAATATACTTTGTCCTTGCACTTTACACTTGATTCTTGGCTAAGTGAATAACACTCTGATTGTCACAATGCAGCAACACACTGTCCTGCATGAAACCCAGTTCACTAACCAACCCTTTAACCATACCACTTCCTTTGCTGCCTCGGTCACTTCCATATACTCTGCTTCTATTATAGATAAGACAACTGTATCTTGTAGGGTAGACTTCCAGCAGATCGGTCCCCCACAAAACATGAAGGCGTACCCTGTCATGAATCTCATTGAATCAAGGTTCCCAGCATAATTAGAATTCATATAGCCTTCAATGTCTGCTGAAGCTACCTTTTGATCAAACACAATCCCAATGCTGTGAGTGCCTGCCAGATATTTGAAAACCCATTTTACTGCATTCAAATGTTCTTTCTCTGGATTTTCCATGTACTTGTTGACCACGCTGACTGCCTCAGATCAAGGAATAAAATTTTTATTTGTTTCTATCGAAACAGCCAAAATATTTTCGTTTCCTAAGCGACCGAAACGAAACATTAGTGAAATAACAAAATTCCAGTATTTTCTTCGAAACACGTCAAAACATTGTACAATATACCTAAATAAGTTTTAGTCAAAGGAATTTAAATTTTTTCATAAATATTTTTACACTTCTTTTAGAAAATTATAGACGGTTTTACTTTATTAAAAATAATACTATTAGTATTACTACTACCTAAGCAAATTCTTATACCTTATTTTGTTGGGGTCTTATACTTTTTTATAATCATTTACACTTGTATTTAATAAAATTAAGTATTTAATTATACATAAGAAAAATTAATTCATATAAATATTGAGCTTTATAGTTTTACACTAATTCTTTTATGGAAATAACTATATAAATATCTATAT
Organism: Aequorea victoria; assembly: GCA_032361285.1. Taxonomy (NCBI): domain Eukaryota; kingdom Metazoa; phylum Cnidaria; class Hydrozoa; order Leptothecata; family Aequoreidae; genus Aequorea; species Aequorea victoria. Next base: position 3,892 of record JAUTBS010388274.1, on the reverse strand, counting down.
GTATAATTAAACAATAATTAGTCATTTAAACTTATATTTCTAAATATTTCTAATTTTGTCGCGTTAAAAATGTTCTCGAAACATTTCCGAAACATGTTCGAAACGTTTCGAAACGTTTCCATTTTCATACTAACCGAAACAACACACCGAAACGAAATTTTGATCCTTGCCTGAGATATGTCCAGCCTAGTGCATACCATTAGATACATTAGACACCCCACTGCATTCATATAGGGCACGTCTAACATCCATCTTTCTTTGTCTTCTGAATTAGGACGCTGCTGAGAAGAAAACTTGAAATGGGCTACAAGAGGAGTACACACGGGTTTTGCATCCTGCATACTGAACCTCTCCAGCACCTTCTGCAGATAAGTCTTCTGAGATAGCTTTCACTTCCCAGTCTCCCTGTCACGGTGAATTTCAATACCAATGATCTTATTGGCAGCTCCAAAATTCTTCATATCAAATTCACTACCCAACATTGCCTTTAACCTATCAACTTCTTGCTTACTCTTTGCAGCTACTAACATGTCACCAACATATAGAGAAAACATGATGTATGAACCATCAGGCAATAGTCTGAAATACATATAACAATCATTGAAATATATACAACAATCATACTCACAGTGTGTGTACCCATGTAATATCATAAATGAATCAAACATCTTGTACTATTGCCTGGGAGATTACTTTAGCCCATACAAGAACTTCTTCAGTAAGTACACATACTCCTCATTGTCGGGTTCTTTGAAGCCTTCAGGCTGCTGCATATAAATCTACTCCTCTAGATCCCCATGAAGAAAGGTTGTTTTCACGTCCAGCTATTCTAACTCCCAAGTTATGCATAACCACCATAGCTAGAATGGCCCTGATAGATGTATGCTTAACCACTGGTGAAAAGATCTCATTGTAGTCGACCCCCTCCTTCTGAGAGTAACCTTTTGCAACTCGGTGAGCTTTGAACTTTTCACCTTCCTTTTCTGTCTGGGAATCCTTCTTCCTGTAAACCCACTTGCAGCCAACTGCCTTGCCGCCCTTAGGTAACATGACCAGTTCCTAAGCCTTGTTTTTGTGAAGCAACTCCATCTATTCTGTCATTACTACTAGCCACTTATCACTGTCTGTGCCGCTTATAGTATCCCTGTAAGACAATGAATCTCCATTACCAACTAAGGCAAAACTAACCATATCCTCAAAATCATACCTCGTGGGTGGTTTGAGAACCCCTTTTTCCCTACCTTTAGCAATTGTTTAGGGCTCCTCCTACTGCTATTGTGGTTCACTTTCATTGCTCTCATCATTGCTAGATGAACTTTTCTTGTGAGACTCCACCTCAACCGACTGTTGAGTACCACTGTCTGTCTCCTCATTCTAATTCAACATGTCGGCTTCATCAAAAACTATGTCCTTGCTGACCATCTTCTTCTTTTGCCACTGGATCCCATAACCTGAACCCTTTGACACCAGTTTCATACCCAAGAAAGATGCACTTTATTAACTTTGGATCAATCTTTGAACGTTCTCCACTCTGCACATGCACGTAAGCATGACAATCAAAAATTCTCAAATCTAACAAAATAATTGGTTTACCTGCCAAACCTCCTGCGAGATTTGGAAGTCAATAGCTGCAGATGGAGACCTGTTGATGATGTAACACGTTGTGTTAACTGTTTCTGTCCAAAAATTCTTTGGCAAATCTGCATTTAACCTCATACACCTGACCCTCTCTGTCAATGTCCTGTTCATCCTTTTTGCTACTCCATTCTGCTGTGGAGTTCCTCTAACTATGAAATGCCGAGTTATGCCTTCTGTCTCACAGAAAGCCATAAACTCCTTGGCCCTATACTCTGTGGCGTTGTCAGTTCTGAGGTATTTTATTTTCTTCCCTGTCTGATTTTCAACCTATACTTTCCATCTCTTAAAAGAGTTAAAAACATCAGATTTATACTTCCGAAAATAAATCATCTATTCCTACAATAATCATCAATAAAACTGACAAAGTACTGTGAACTATTATGGGAAGATATAGAAATTGGCCCCCAAACATCTGAGTAGACATAGTCAAGAACACTTGTGCTAGTATGAAACCCTGTCTTGAAACTGACCATGTGTTGTTTCCATACACACAATATTTGCAGAAACTCATTTTACAAGTTTTGACACCGTTCAACAAACCCCTTTTATGAAACTCTAACATACCACGCTCACCCATATAGCCAAGCCGCATATACCAAAGTTTAGTGTCATCCACACTAGATTCTGCAGAAGTGGAGATAGCAACTCCACCAACAATGGTGTCCCCAACTAATTTATACAGATTACCTACTTTCTGACCCTTCATTATTACCATAGGCCCCTTTGTAATTTTCATTGTCCCATCATTTTCCATATACATGCAACCTAATGTGTCTAAGGCCCCTAGAGAAATTAATTTTTTCCTCAAGTCTCGTACATGTCTAACATTACCCAAAATCCTTACAACCCCATCAAACATTTTGATTTTAATGGTACCTATTCCAATAGCTTTTCAGACTACATCGTTACCAATTAAAATTGTACCCTCATTATAAGGTTTATAGGCAACAATCCAATCTTTATTTAGACACATATGATAGGAACAACCAGAATCTAAAATTCACGATTCTGCTAGAAAATTACTACCTGAAGAGACCGTAAGTAAATCTGCATCCACATCACTATATGGTTTGTCTGATTTGTCCTGTACAATATTGATTGATTAACATGCTTCTTTCCCTGCTTCTTCTCTTCCATGTGTTTTTTCAACTATTGGCACTGATCTTTGTAATGGCCGGTTTTGTGCCAGAAGAAACACTCCACATTCATCTTGCAAGCCCTTAGACTGATTTCTGCCTCTATCGGAACCTCTACCCCTGGATTTGCTTTTGTTCCGTTTTGACTCTGGATTTGTCACAATAAGACCCTCTGCACTCGTATCATATTCTCTCTTCATCTTTTCATATGATAGGAGGGTGTTGGTCACTTTCTCAAGTTTCAGTGTCTCCTTCCCTCACAATATGATCATAGAAAGATGGTAGAGATGCCAAAAGCAATATTGTTTTATCCTCATCATCAACTTTAACATCAAATCCTGGCAGTTGAGTAATAAGCATATTAAAAACGTTGAGATATTCCAAGAGATCATTACCGTCTTTCATCTGCAGTCCGTATAACTGTTTTTTGACATAAAGCTTATTCGCCAGATTCTTCTTCATGCACAGGCTTTCTAGCTTCTGTCAGATCGTCTCAGCCGTCTCCTCGTTCAGAATGTTATGAGTAACATCGTCGCCTAGATTCAAGCGAATGACACTTGCGGCACTTGCATCCAAATCCTCCCAATCATCGTCGCCCATCTTTTCAGGCTTCTTAGCCTTGCCGATAAATACTTTGGAGACCCCTGCTGGATCAACAAATCTTTCATCCGTATTTGCCACAACAAGAAGTTGTTCTTACCATTGAACTTCTCGACCTCGTACTTGGTGTTGGTTATCTCTAATGTTAATGAATGATCAAACTACAACCGTAACTCTGATACCACTTGTTGAGAATCGAACAAGAAATTTTGATCTAAACAATAATGATAGAGCAATCAAGATCAACCGCCAAGAACGATAAAAAACAATAAATCAATCACAAGAACACAAGAATATACGTGGTTCGGCAAGATGCCTAAGTCCACGGGCAAGGAGATCAAGAATCCACTATAAACAATACAGATTACAACTCACCCAAGCCTCTCTCTTCTATCTCAAACTTTTTCTCTCTTAAAAACACATATGAAAAGTCTTTTTCCTTATGCAAAAGAGTTTACATATATATAGTCTCAAAAAACCCTAAAAAATCAAGATTCGCGCAGCTGTTGCCGCATTTC
>JAUTBS010388163.1:0-10311 GCA_032361285.1 Aequorea victoria | reverse complement strand
GATTCACCAAGTGAAGAATCAGGTGTACGCGGCTTCGATTCGCCCATCCAAGAATCAGATTTAGTGGATTCAAAAATCCTAAGGCTCTTGGAGAGTGGATTAGGTCGGAAAGACCGAACCACTATAAATATTATTTGTATCTCTCTCCCTTAAAATTTTTACTTATTGTAGTCATTCAACTGATTTTTTAACTGTCTTTAAAAATTAAAGAGTTTTGAAAAAGATATTAAGTTTGCTAATCAACCCATTCACCCGCCCCCCTTTGGGTTGATATTTGGGACGACACATACCATACTCTCTTGGTTACATGCTATGAAACTGTCTGGTTGCATCGTATAGATGCACTCGTCAAGATCTCCAATAAGAAATACAGTCTTAGCGTCCATTTGTCAAATTTCGTAATCGAAATGAGCAACAATGGATAAAAGAGTCCTGATAGATTTAAGCATATCTACCGATAAAAGGTTTTTTCATAATTGATCTCTTTTTTTCTCCATAAATCCTTTTGCAGCAAGCCTAGTTTTGAAGGTTTTCACCTTCCCGTTTACCCCTCTTTTCTACTTATAGATCCATTTGCATCCGATATATTTTTCCCCATTCTAGAAATCAACAAGATCCTAGACATGATTGGAATACATAGATTTCATATCAGAATTCATAGCTTTCATCCAAAGACCAGAGTCCTTATCTTGGATAGTTTCGTTATGTTTCTGGGTTATGGTTCATGTTCTCCAGGGATCTCACCGAAGTGTTCACCCAAGTACACCAACCTATCAGGCTGTTGTCTGACCCTTCCACTACGATGAGGCTCTCCCTGAGCTTGTGTACTAGTGACACATTCCTGACCATCAATAAATCTCCCATTACCAGAAGATAATGAGTTACTCATATCAGTTGATATTTCCTATTGTGCATCTGGTGCCTCTGTCCGGTTACTTTCTCTTAACTCTTATAAGATTAACTTACTCTTTGACTTAAAGTTCATAACATAATTCTCTTCAAAAAATTGGGCATTGGTGCTAACAATGATTTTCTAGTCCTTAAGATCATAAAATAAATCTCTCTTGGTGCTTTTAAGGTAGCCCACAAAGAGACACACATATGTCCTAGACTCAGATTTTCCCAGTTCCTTATTCAGCACGTGTGATGGACAACCCCAAATCTGAATATGTCCTAGACTAGGCTTGCGCCCATTTCACAGTTTTGTGAGAGTTGAAGGAACTAACTTAAATGAAACTAGATTCAACAAATATATTGTCGTCTCTAATGTAAAATCCCAAAGTGAATATGGCATATCTGAATAACTCATCATGGATCTAATCATGTTTAAAAAAAATTGGTTCATTCTTTTTAAATGATTTTTATTAGAATTATTCAATTCAGTGTTAAGCAGTGTCGGTAGAATAGGTTTGATAATATACAGATTGTTCACTAATGTACCATAACAGATATAAGAACTGTTAAATTTAATAGACATTACTCTTATTAAAATTGATCGAATATCCATTCATATCCAATATCAAAACATAAATTAAATTCCTTCAAATTGTAGGTACAGAAAAATAATCTTCCAATATTATTCGCCTATTATTACCAAAATTAATAACAAAAGTGCCTACTGCTAATACTGCTGCCTTATTCGCATCACCCATGAATAAAAATATTTCTCCATCACTAAGTTGTCTGGTTACCTAGAACCCTGCAATGAATTGCATACATGATTAGTGGCTACTCAATCTACACACCATGTTCCCGTAAATTCTACCACATAACATGCTTCAACTGTGAATGAAAAATTATTATTTTATTCATTGTCGTGCTTAGCTAAGAAGAACGAACAATATTTCTTTCAATGTCCTAGCTTATGGAAAGAAGAACACTTTCCTTTCGGATACTTTTCTACCACTGGAGTCTTTCCTTTAATTTCAACAACCGCATGTTGCTTCTGAACTTTTCTTTTTTTTTTTAGGTCAGAAGTCAAGTATCATTCAATAATATTCACCACATACTGATAGGCCTAGACTTTCCTTTCGGGTGTGCCCTCTACCGGTTCTGTTGGACACGATCTTTTTAAAACATATTTGAAATCCTCAACCATCAGGACAATGTCAAGATTCATTTTTCAGTCATTAAAATTTGATCCAGATAGTTTTTCTTTTAATACATAAGTGAGAGAATTGAATGTATTGTCCATTATATCTTAAAAAAGAATATTACATTAAATTAGAGTTTGTGAAAAAATATGTTTGAATTAATTTTAAATTGATTTCTCTCATCCGTCAATTAAAAATAAATTCTGCTAGTTAATCTAATTTTTTTAGAATTCAATTTCTCTCTGCTAGTTAATCTTATTTTCTTAGAATTCGATTTCTCGGTGAGAGCTTATCTCATTTACTTTAAATTAAACAGATCGCATCTTTTAGTTTTGTTATTTGAACAGTTCAGTAAACCTCTATTCAATAAAATTAAATAACGAGTATCTTCGACCATATAAATAATAACAGTGACTCCGGTGGACAGTATATTATTAATTATATCTTAAGTGTATACCATTAGTTCATTCTCAAAATAAAAATCTACTCGTGATTAACCTCCATGTTGAGGGGATCGCTCATACTTACTATTTAATTAAGATAATTATCACTTAAGAATTTTATTCCTAGTGATATTCGCAATTAAAACCCTCCGTTTTTTAGGTGAATTAATTACTTCGCACATAAAATACTAATGGAGGTCGTGGAGATTAATTAAAATCCCATCACCCACTTTATATTTAAAATAAAGAACAAAAAATATTTTTATTTTTAAAAAATAATTCAAAAGGAATAATTTAATTTTTCATGCAAAAGTTAATTTTCTGATTTCTTTATTTTAATTATTCAAAATAAAATAAATTATTTAAATTAAAATAACCCATAAATGAAAATTAATTCAAGCAACGAATGAAAATTCTACTTTTAATTAATTTTAAAAAACAACCATGAAATATAAATTTATTTATAAAAAAAATATTTTTTAAGATTGAGTCTTTTTAATCCATGCAGAATAATAATTGAATTACTGTTGGACAACATGTAATCCATATTAAAATTCAATCACATTCGTTGGCTCTGATAGCAATTGTTGAATTCTTGCGAAAAATCGCATACGCATCTTAGATTAGATAATTAATACGAATTAATTAATTAGATTACTCAGAGTTGAAAAAATTATCTTTTGATTCCGGTAGGTTTGAATCAGTACTACAATCTTGGATCTTTCGGTATATGTTTCGATTTCTCGATAAACAAGAGCTCGATGAGTGGTCACCGATCTGACCTTAGCATCTCTCTCCTGACTAGAACCCTAGTCGTCGTCGTCATTTACAATATGAATTTACTTAACCATAATTCAAAATTAAGAATCATATTTATAGAAAAAAGAGAATGACCTGATCTGCAATTATGAATTACACTTGGAACCCAAGAATAATAATTAAATTGACTTTTAAAAAATTAAAAAAATACATATTTGTATTCCGTGATATATTTCTAATTCTTTTAATTGTAATTAATTTTACTAAATAATTAAAAATGGTCTCCAATTTAATTATCTCACATCATTAAGATAAGAGTTATTGTTTGCTGAGTTATATAGTAAATAATATGATTCTCCCTATTACGTTTTCAATACCCGCTTAGTAAAATTTAATTACTGTCAATTTAATTTGACTAATATCTACAATTCTTGATTACCAAATTCAACTTATTTAATATACTACCAGATTAAATTAATAATTCATTGATCTGGTTTACTGGTAGTAACAGAACTTATAAATTTATCAATGGGGTATTACAATCCATATTTATTCTGGATACGGATTCCTCCAAAATATAACATTGATCATATTCTAATATTTATTTATTAGCCAAACTACAGGGTATATTGAAACAATAAGATTGAATCTCACCCGTAAGTAATTCAAAGTAATAAAATATTAAACACGTTAGCATTCAGTATTTCTAGGGATTAAGAATCTTTAAGTCCTGGAGCAAATCATGAAATTGTATAAATTCAATCGTGTCAGTATATGGACTTTAGTTTCACCTTTGGTTATGTTCAATACATTCTTGGTATACCAAATACAATCTTTCTTGAATTATCGAACAAATTTCTATGATTAAGATAAACCACTGAGATTGTGTTCGGAGTTATACCGATAGAATGTCATCCCTATCTAGGATGTGAACTAAAATAATTATACAAAAATTGAACTTCTGATCTTCTGTAAGTAACCTAAACTCTACTTACTAGAATTTCTATTGTGTATAGTTACCGACATTGCGCATTTTAATTATAAATAATAAAAATATATTTTTCACAAACGCAAATATAAATTGGCTAAGATAATCCAAATATTATTAATAAAAATAATTTAAAATGTCTTACACTAATTTTATATAAAAATTTGAACAACTTCCTCGGTTTCTTTTTTCAGCACGTGTGCTGGACAATTCCAAATTCGAACATGTCCCAGACTGGACTTGCTCCCATTCCACAGTTCTGTGAGTTTTTAAGGAACTGATTTAGATGGAACCAGATTGAACAAATATGTTGCGGTCTCTAATGCAAAATGCCAAAATGAATCTCGCAGATTCGAATAACTCATCATGGACCTAATCATATCCAAAAGAGTTCAGTTCCTTCTTGCTACTACACCATTCTGTCGAGGCATTCCAGGTACAGTCAACTCGGATGTAATTTCTACCTCCTCTAAGTAGTCCATAAACTCTCCCAAAAAGTATTCTCAACCACGATCGGATATTAGTGTTTTGATTAGCTTACCATACAGCCTCTCCGCTTCAGTCTTGAAAACTTTGAATTTCTCAAACGATTCAGACTTGTGGTGCATCATGTAAACGTAACCAAATCTTGAGTAATCATCAATGAAGATGATGAAGTACTCAAAATTACCTCTTGCCCAGATAGTCATGGGTCCACACAGGTTGGAGTGAATCAATTCCAACACATCTTTAGCACTATAGCCCTTTGCCAAGAACGATTTCTTAGTCATTTTACCTTCCAAGCAAGGTTCACAAACTGAAAGTGCTTCCACAGTCAATATGCCTAATTGTCCATTTGAAACCAGACTTTGAATCATTTTCAGATTAATATGCCCAGGGCGCAAGTGCCAAAGATATGTTTAGTTCAATAAAAAAAAAACTCATTTCTCTTTAAATGATTTTTATTAGAGTTATTCAATTCAGTATTAAGCAGTGCCGGTAAAATAGATTTGATAATATACAAGTTGTTCACCAATGTACCGGAACAGATATAAGAACTGCCAAATTTAATAGCAAACATTCCTATTAAAAATGACGAAATATTCATTCATAATCAATTTCAAAACAAAAATTAAATTTCTTCCTATTGTTGGTACATAAAAATAATCTTCCAATATTATACGTTTATTATTACTAAAATTAAGAACAAGATTTTTTACTGCTAATACTGCTGCCTTATTCGCGTCATCCATGAACATAAATATTTCTCCATCACTAAGTTGTCTGGTTACCTGTAACCCCTGCAATAAATTGCAAACATAATTAGTGGCTCCTAAATCTACACACTAGGTTTCCGTAGATTCTACCACATAACATGCTTCAACTGTGAATGAAGAATTATTACTTTGTTCATTGTCGTGCTTGCTAAGAACACCAAACGCTATTTCTTCCAATGTCTTGGCTTATGGAAAGAATAACACTTGTCTCTCGGCTGCTTTTTTTGCGTCGGCCACCAGGACAATGTCAACATACTTTTTCCAATCAATAGTGTTTGATCCAATTAGTTTTTTCTTTAATATCGAAGTGAGATGATGGAAAGAACTACCCCTTATATTTGAAAAAAGAATATTAAATTCAATTAGATATTGTGAAAAAACTTGTTTGAATTAATTTTAAATTGACTTTTCTCGTCTGTCAATTAAAAAAAAATTTGTTAGTTAATCTAATTTTTAAAATTTTGATTTCTCATTGGGAGCTTCTCTCATTAACTTTAAATTAGATAGACTGTATTTTTTAATTTTATTATCTGAACATTTCAGAAAATCTCTGTTCAACAAAATTAAATAACCAACACATTCGGCCATATAAATAATATCAGTGACTTCGGTGGAGATGATATCATTATTTATATCTTAAATGTATACCATTAGTTCGTTCTCAAAATTAAAATATATTTGTAATGAACATCTCCGTTAGGGTATTGCTTATACTTACTATTTAATTATAAGAATTATCATTTAAGAGTTTTATTCGTAGTGATATTCACAATTAAAATTCTCCGTTGGGTGGTGAAATTAATTATATCATAAATAAAATACTAATGGAGATCGTAAGGATTAATTAAAGTCCCTTCACCCATTAATATTTAAATTGAGGGACGAAAAATATTTTTATTTTTAAAAAATATTTCAAAAGGAAATATTTTAATTTTTCATGCAAAAATTAAATTTCTAATATCTTTATTTTAATTATATAAAGAAATTATTTAAATTAAAATAACCTAGAAATCAAAATTAATTCCAGCAACAATTTAAAATTCTACTTTTAATTAATTTTGAAAAACAACCATGAAAAATATTAAAAATTTTCATAAAAATATGTTTTGTAGGGTCCAATTTTTAATCCATTTTGTCTATATTTATTGTGTTCTAAACATACAACAATAATAATAAAAAGACATCGACGCAGTTAATAAAAAATTAAAAAAAATTAATATCCTCCTGTTTATGGCCTGACCAAACAATGCCTTAGCCCTATTAGAGTTTTCAGCATCTTTATTTGGTTGCTAGGGTTAGCAGGCGCAAGCCCTTTTTTCTTTAATTTCTGCAGCAGATAGGGTTAGGGTTATAAACCCTTCACTGTGCCTAGCAGTAGTTGTTCACAGCTATTAGTCTTTTCCACGATCTTTTTTATTTTTCCTTCTTTCACGGCGATGACGTCGCTAACAAGAGACATAGAGAACCGATGATATCGCCCAGCGCCACTCCCGGTCCACCTCCGCCGCTCGCCCATGGCTCAGCACCACTGTGCCACCGCTACAGAGGCCACAACTGGTCGCCGTCTTCTTCCTGTTGCCCAGCGCCACCGCCGGTTGCAATTTCAAGTGCAGCTGCTGCCTCCGCGACAGGTGCCGCTGCGCGCCATCCATGGCCGCTGGACCTCCACCATCACGCTACCCTTGCTCGGTCGTCGCTGGTTCGTTGCGGTTCTGCTTTCTGCTTGAACGCACCTCTTCTTCATTTACCAGGAATATATATATATATATATTAAAAAATAGATTATATATATGTTATATGTCCTTGAACTGCAATGGGTTGCAGTTTGAAGAAGCAGACGGCGCAGGCTTGTCTATTTCGTTGGTTTCCCACACATCTATCCAATGTGTTTAATAACTTTGGACACAAAATGAATTTTAGCTTCTTAAATTATTAAAATAAAAATAAAATAAATAAATAAATATATTTAATTCCCTCTTGGATGGATCCTCCCATGAGGGAGGAGTGATGTAATTAATTTTATTTTTAAAAAGAAAAAAGAAAAGAAAAGAAAAAAAAAAGAAAAGAAAAGTGGGAGACATGAAAAGATAAAAAAGTAAAGAGATTTCTTGAAAGAATGGTCTTCCCTCTCATCAAGTCTCCCAAATTCTTCAAGGAATAGTGAAAATACACATGCAAGAAGAATTTGATGAGAGAAGCATTGATGGAACATAAATAAGATAAAAAGAAAATAAAATGAGAGATAAAAAGAAAAGGTGCGACCCATGAGGTAAATTATAAATTTAGATTTTTTTTTTAAAATAAGTTTTCAATCCTCACATACATATATGTATATAACATGTGCACAAATATCTTCCTAATAAGAGGAGAGAAGTATGATTTGACAATTTCAGAAAAATAAAAATAAAAAGAAAAAATATAAAAGAAATTAATGAGATTTTGGAAGACTTTTCTCCATGTTATCCCTACTCATCAAGATGTATACACACATAAATATATACATAAATATCTCCATGGGAGGAGAGAGAATTGATGAGACCATTTTTAGAATTAAAGAAAAAACAAAAGAAATAAAAAATTATCAAAATTGATGAAAAAGATGGAATGACTCATGAAAGATTTTTTTTCAAATGGCATGTCACTCAAGTTAACCATGGTTGGGGTTTAACCTAACTAAGGAGAACAAATCCTAGTTACAAGGTTGGTTGAGTTAAAAGAGAACCAATATTAAGTTAAATGGGAGATAAAAATATCATTTCACCCTCAAGTATTTGACTATAAATAGAGCTATTCTCCCAACACAAATTTATTTGTTCAACCCCCATTATCTCTCTACAAATTTTGGTGGGAGAGGAGAGGAGAGAAAAGAGAAGGAACAAAAAGAGAAGAAAAGAAAATAAGAACAAAGAAAATAACAAGAAGGAAAGAAAGAACTCAAAGGCTAAGTTCTTCAAACCAACAACTAAGAACCATCAAGTAAGTAGTTTCTAAACTCACTTTTAAGATCATTAATCATCTCACGCCTTTCATTCATCTTCAAAACAATAGAAGATAAGAACATAGGAGAACATACAAGGAATGATCTTGAGTCTAAGAAAGATAAACTTTCTTCATTTAAGATCATGATGAAGAAATAAGTTGAGACCTATGAAAAAGTTACTAACAATGAATAACATAACAAATTAAGCGATCTTAAGTTGAAAAAAAAATGATTATTACATGGGTAAGAGGATAGAAAAGAAAAGGAAAGTAAGGAACCTCGTGAAAAGGACAAAACAGTGTAAAAATTTCATCTCAGATTTTTTCGTGCTAGCCAAACAGAGCCTATGTGAAAATATATTTTTGAAAGAGCTACTTTAACATATCATGAACATGTGTGATTTTTAGTTAGACCCAAAAATATATTTTAGAACCCCTATTCTATTTTTGAACATTCTGCGTCGAAATTGGAGAATAACAGTCCACTTTGAGAGATTTTAATTAATTTTAAAAAAAATCTCCTAGAGATGAGTTATATATGGAAAGAAAGGTATATGGGTCTAGTGTCACTCAAAACTGACAAACCTTATTTTAATCGGAAGGCTTTTGAGAAAATGTGATTCTCCCAAACAATGACGTTTTTGAACAGATTCTGCCTCAGGAATATTTAGGGCTCTTTATGTTGAGATATAACTCTGAGATCCTACATGAATATTTTACCTAACACCCTATTATAGCCTCTGTAATTGTTCCAGAATTTGTGAAGAAATTTTAATATTTTAAAACAAATTTCAAACGAGTGGGACAAATTCTGGAAATGATAAAAAACATGATTCGAGAAGGTTTTAAGCAAATCTAAGTACCTAAACCTAAGTTAGATAGCTTGAGGACCATGAGGGTACCAAGAGCGGTAAAATAAGAGGTATTTGAGAAGAGGATGACCTCACATGCACATCCCCACAAGTATGCATAAGTTACTTTGAGTAATGAAATTAAGTATCGATCACATTTATATATTAGGTTGTGTGGGAACCGGAAATTTGGAGTGAACCGGAGGACATCGTTTGAGTCATCATTCGAGGTGAGTTTTCTTTATCACTAGATTGGTATTGTAAATGTGTGAATGGTTTAATTCCTTATGCGTTCATGATATATAATTTGAGAAAATAAATAATGATTTTACTTGTGAAAGAAAACTATGTTTGTGAACTTACGTTTGATGAAATGATCCATGAAACTATTTTAGAACTTGAACTCAATATTTTATAAATGAATCTTGAACATAGATTAGAACATGAGAATAATAAATTCATGAGATACTTGGACAAATGAAAAAGACGAGTTAATTAAAAATACTATGTTGTGAGAATTATGAAAGTTCTTTTGAAATGATCTATATTTTATGAAATGATTCTTGAGTATATAATACAATATGAGAACTATGATAATATGAATTATTTATAAGATGTGTTGATTAATTGTGAAAGATGAAATAATTGATAAAAAAAAAAAAGAAATTAGCTTGTGAAAGTTATGAAAGTTTTACAGAAAGATGATGAAAATTGTGTTGAAAAACTTAAATAAAAGTTTGGATAAATGATTAATGGATACATTATGTGTATCATGATAGTCTTGATATTTACATGGTGTGGGCTGTGTGATGGGTATACCGCACAAAAGTTTCGTGGGTATATGCCATGTTATATATATATATATATATATATATATATGTATATCGTGGATAAGTCATTGGTGACGTGTTAGCTCTACCACTGAGCATTGTTAAGTGGCCC
>JAUTBS010388052.1:0-10312 GCA_032361285.1 Aequorea victoria | reverse complement strand
CTTTTTTAAAGTTTACCAATTTCCACCGATATATTTCCATCCCGCCACTTCCCTGATCTTTCCCTCCCCGCCTCATTCTAATCATTCATCAACTATTATTTCTCTGTTGCCATGTTATCTGTAACTTTCATTAGTATAATCTTTTTTAAAGCTTACCAATTTCCACCGATATATTTCCACCCCGCCACTTCCCTGATCTTTCCCTCCCCGCCTCGCCGTAATAAAATAGGGAATGGGATACCACAAACCCGTTACCATCCCGTTCCATTGCCATTCTTAACTATTTTTAATAGGGCATTGTTGGAGCAATAGCTTTTATGGTATGCTTGCGAAAGGGATAGATTTTGGTGGAAGGTGGTGAAGAGTATGTGTCCTCATGTGGTGATTGGTGGCACCCTACAAGTGCTATCATCCCATGGCAATGGTCTTATGGAAAGGTATTGGCAAAGCCTACATTGAGTTTTCAAAGCACGTATTTTTTGAGGCTGAGGGCCCAGATCAGATTTTGATATGATTGATGGTGTGGATATGTGTTTTTATAGGGTGCTTGGTTCTCCACGATTTTCTCTTTGGCTGGAAATATGGATGCCTCAGTAGCGTCCCTAGATTTTTTCTTTTTTGAAATATAGAGCTGAGGAGGGATGCGTCAATTGGGAGCTGGACCAATTGACGAATCTTCCTGCGATACTAAATGGGCACAGGGTTGTGGGGGATAGACATGGCTCGATCGGGTGGGAGAGTTCACGTACTGGGAGATTTGCTGTTAAATCTTTTTATAAATGCTTGGTGAGATCTAGGAGCTCGAGCTTTATGTGGAGATGTATTTGGAAGCTAATAACACTGTCAAAGGTGGCCTTTTTTGTTTGGGATCTTTGGATTGTAGCTGACAGGAAGATTCTTGTTAAAGATAATTTAATTAGAAGGCAACACATTCTGACTCATTAGTGTTGCTTGTTTTATTGGGATGGAGAATATGTATCCCACTTGCGATTCAGTGCGAGGTTCTTACTTGTTAGGGTGCTCCGGGGTAGGTTCTAATGTTGTTTGGAGTTAATTGGATTTTTGAGATGGGGGTGGGGATCAGTCTTGTTCAGTTAGTAGGGTGGTAGTGGGAAGGAATCAAGGAGCACAAGAAAGGCGTGGCTTCTTGCTCCGTTGTGCTTGATGTGGTTGGTTTAGTGAGAGCAATATGAGGTCATTTGATGGTGCGGAGATACGTGTACATGTTGAAGGGTGTTTTTGGCCAATCTGTAAACTTGGTTGTCCAAGAGAGGCACACTCTCGTTGGACAATCTCATTGATTTTGTGTATACCTTAGCCTTACGATTCTTCTTTTATTCGATGTAGAGGGTTTGGGGCTTTTGTGAATTGGGAATCTTTTTTTTTAGTTTATCCTCTCCCTCTTGAAAGGGCCTTTTCCACCACTTTTATACGTGCAACATTCACTTAATGCCTATTTTTAAAGTTTGTTTGCTTTAAAATAAATGTAACCAAATGTTTTTCACTCTTACTGGTGTTTAAGTTTCTGCAGTAATGTAATAACCAATTTTGTTTTATGGTTGGAATGGCTTTTCCAGTTACATGTAAGCCAAATCAAAGGAATTCTTCTGGGAGCCAGATGTTTCACATTACCAATATTCAGTGACAGTCACCTAACACCCTGGACTAATTAGTTGTGCGCGATGCATTGAGAAATTGGTGCTATTAATTGTGTGTACATGACTCATGATTCTTTCTCTTGTACCATCTTGCTTTTCACAATCAAATACATAGCATGTTATTATGATGTGAGATCTATTATGCAGCAAATATTTCCTGTTAAATTTAGACAAAAAATAAATAAAAATGTCTCCCCTTGAAAACTAGGTAAAAAGTTGAATATAATTTTTCCTCCCTCAATTGCTATCATTTGATAATGCGGTAGTTGTTTTCTGTGCTCCTTATTCAGGCAATTGCATTCTCCAAGTTTGGAATTATGGATCGGCCTTACAGCCATGTAGGTGCCCTTTATGCCGTCGTGAAATTACTTTGTTGATTCCTAGTGATGTTTCATCACTGCAGCATCGTAATTCTGACGTTGCTGAGATTCTAGGAAAGATTGAAAGATACAACCGTTATTTTGGTGCGCGCTCTAATGGTCTCATCCAGGTACATTTTTTTATGTTCATGTGACATTTCCTTGGGCTAGCAAATTAGAGTTTCAACCTTTATCATCTTCTATGGTGGAATTTGTCAAGTAGAGTATTCCTTTTCTGCAATGTTATCCTCTACTGTATCCACAGCATGGTAGTTGGCCAGCCAATACACGTGGAATCAGAACTCTTTGCATGTCTTCACGCAGCTTTGATTTATGTCTACTTTTTTTATTAAATTTTCAGTATTTTTTTTAAAATGTTTCTGTTTGGGTATTAGGTTCTTTCTTTTTCTTTTTTGTATTCTCCTATTTCATATTCATTTTTACTTAAAATAGCATATCTTTTTAGTTTTTTTTTCTTCCTTTTTCTGTATCTTCTTTTTCAAAGAGTTATTTTACTATATTTATGCTCAAGTTGGCACCAAGTGTTTCTACAATCTTCTTTTTCTGCTTATTTGAATAACTATAATTTGTTTGAATACATTGCGTTCGTAAATAGTTGAGCTTGAGTATTTTAGGTGTTCCTCTCTCTTTCTCTTGTGTGCTTGCTTGGTAGAGATGGATCAACTGCTTCTTAAAGGACCCTTTAATCTCCATTTTCCTCTTCTTTTCTTTCTTGTGATTTACAATTGTATGTTTTTGTTATAAAGTTGTATTTTCTTAGACAAAACTAGGTCTTCATCTTTCTCTTTTTTCTTTCTTTGTTAAGTAAATAGTTTTTCATTTGATAGCAAGGTATTGTTATTCTATATAACAAAACCTCCTTCAACCATTATTATTCGGCACAAGGATTCTTTATTGTTTGGATGATAAATTCATAACCACTTCCTGAATATCTAATGATTAATTTGGATTTTGGAATCGCCTATGTTTTGTTCTAATGATTAAATTCATAACTACTCTAGGGAGTTGTTATAAGGTCTTTGATGTTAGCACCAGTGATGGCAGTTGCTTCACAATATGTAATTTTCATTCAACAAACTTCTTGCTAATCTCAAAAGCGACTTTAGTTAATTACTGTTTGGTCAACCATGCTCTGAATCACTTTTAACAGGCTTTTATCAGCTGTTTTGCTTTTCTTCCGCCTAAACTTTGATGCATTTTTGTTTACCGTGGATGAAAATAATTGGCTAGCAGTAGAAGTGATGTGATTTACCTCATTATCCGCAGCTCTGAAGTCGGATAGTGCTGGTTTTGCATTCATAGTCATTGTAAACTCTCCCATTTAGTCACCACGTCATTGATGTAACTTTAGGTACTCTAAGTTCGTTAGTCATGTTTGTCTAGATTGATTTTCTTGTTGCTTGGATGGTTGTTGCATTAGTGTCTCTATAGATTCTACGTAACTCTTAGGTTATGTTTGGTTTATTGGAATGAACAATTGAATAGAATGATAATTTCATCCGAATTTACTATAGGCTCCTTTAACATGCCCAAATTTGATTCTAATAGATACAACCACAACGCTCTCATGATTTTCGTAACTTCTCTCGATTCTAGACGGTCCCGCTCCTCCTTAAATTATTCGGTCATGCAATATTTATTGAATACAAAGAACCGGACACCGCCCTCTCCCCGATATCCCACCTTCGAGCTCCATCCCTCCTTGTCACTCCGGCCATCTTGCTTGCTTACTCGACTCAGACAGAAGAAAGAGTAACCCAGGCTTATCCTAAAGAATTAAAGTGATGGAATGTCAATTCCAAAAGCAATTACTATTCATCGATTTAATGAAATAGGCACTCCACCTCAAATACCAAGGAATTGTAATTTCATTTTACGCCCATTTCATACTCCATTCCATTCGTGTACAAAATCAAATCATTCCATTGAACCAAATGCTACCTTAGCGTCCGTGTAGATTACAGGTTGGAATGGAGGTGGGACTGATTTGAGTAATAGCAGAAGTAATGGTTCATAAGAATTGAGGCGGCATGCTAAGAATGTACCTAGAGGGTAAGACAAGTTTGGTGAATGAGGGTAAAGATCACAATTAGGGCTATAGATGTTTGGTGGTATGCTTCACAGGAAACAACTTAGGGCCATCTCCGTATTCAGTTGCAAAATGCTATTTGTATGTTTATTTGCATTGCAAGAACAGCGTTTTGCTCTGAAGACGTGCTCTGCACAGTGAGGAGTGATATTACCTAATTGTGCTATGCTGTTCAAAAGTAAATGGCTATCATTCCTTCTGTCTGGTAGCATATTTAGAGGCAAGACAGTTGTTGTAAAGGAGAGTACAGGTCATTGCTAGGGACAATTTGGATTTCAGTACACATTTATTGTCTATTGTATGCATGATGGAAGTTAGGTTCATTAAGCAACTCATTTTGCCACCATATTTAATGGAGTTGGACAGTACAAACCAGTCATCTCTTAAGGCATTAGTAGATTCAGTATTAGCAACTTCTTCCTCTCTTTTTTTCATATTATTTATTCTTATGTCATTATGGCTCATGAACATCCTATTCTTTGTTTTTGACTTAAGCTTCTTCAAGAGAAATATGGGTTACTTTTGGCTCATGAGTTAGAGCCTTTCCACCCTTGATATTCTAGCCATCTTCTAATGGTGGGGTACCCCTCATAAAAGAAATATGAGAACTATCAACCTCTTCATATTCTAGTTTTTTTTTATCTTCACTGGATCCATAAAGGTGATCACATCTTTATGTTGCATATGCCCATTCTTATAGTCCCTCGCCATATGCAAGAATGTTTAGGACTTAAAAAGATAGCATATCACACTGATGTAGGATGAGTGCGAGGACACTTCTTCAAGCTTGAATGCTTAAAGTGATGTTTGGCCATTGTAACATTCTTTTTCTGCCTCAAATCGATTGTTTTATGTGGCTAATGGTGGCACCTTGGTGGGGTAAGAGTTTATATTGATGCTTAAAAGAGTTGAAGTGTTGACGCGTAATTCAATAGGAATAGTGTGTGGTGGCTTTTCTGGGTGTGTGAACAGGACCAGGACTAGAGAACAGCACCAGGGCTGTTTCAGGTTGGTTTTCTAAGCTATAGTTGAAATTAATTAAGAATGAAAATTTAATGCCCTACCCAACAAAAAAAGAATTAATGCATGTAAAATAGTCTTAAAGGTAGTACGGGTGACTAGGATCTGTTTGAGGGGTTTTAGGCCCAATAAGGAGCAGAAAATTAAAGCAAAGAAGTATAACACATCAGCAACAGTCATGCATCAGACCTAGGGTTAAAGGTTGCATCATACAACCTCAAAGGGGGCTTCAAAAGCTCTTAAAATTTTATGAACTAGCAACAACTCCAGAACTTACCCAAATGGCCCAGCCTATGATATCAATTGTTTCCATGTTTCCCATTTATCATTTGCCTGCACGGGTCAATGTCATTCCCCCCTCTCCCCCCAAAAAAAAAATCCCCTGTCCTTCTTTCTACAGGCTTAAACACCACAATTAATTCCTGTGTTCAGTCCCAAATACCGCAATGAGCTCGTATATAGCTACACAACTAACTGACCTCACACTATAGTGCTGTTGAACCAATACGACCATTGCTAGTAGGATAGGATACAATAAGCAACAACACAGGAACTCACCTAAAGGGCTAACCTACGATATTAATTTTGTTACACCCAAACTCCATCTTAGCTACTGTGATTTCTGCTATGTTCTTTCATCGAATTCCAGTTATGGAAACTTCCCTAAAATCAACGTGGGAAAGTTTTCTAAACTATTTTTGGGAAGGTTTAGTTATGAATGATTTCCTAAAAATAATTTAAGAAAGTTTACTAAATTAGTCTGGGAATGGTTCAGCTGTTGAAGATTCACTAAAATCAATTTAGCGAAGTCTCCTAAAATCTTTTTGAAAATGTTCAGTAATAGAAGGTTTCCTAAGATCAATTTAGGAAAGCTTCCTAAACCATTTTTAGAATGTTTTCTTTTCTAAGAAGTTTTCATTTTTATAAAGTTTTCTCAAACTATTTTTGGAAAGTGCAATTTGGGAAAGTTAATCTGTCTCAAACATGCAAGATTTATGTGTTTATCAATTTATATATTATTTGTCTTATTCCTTTTTTTTTTCTCTCCCACATTACGTATTCGTTTACTTTTGAAAAATTTACAATAAGAACCTAGAGTGACAAGTATAGGCCAAACTTGTGCTTGGGCGAGGAGGGGGGCCTACCACCTTCTCCATATCGTACTCCAACTCCTGAACCTTGTTCTGTGATAATGAAGCACTAGTAACCTTGAACGAGTGTTTTCTTGGTTTTTCTTAAAAACTAAGTGGCGATTTCAATTGTGCAACCCTTTGTTCTACGTTTGTGTAAACTAGTGGATGTAAGTGCATCTAGGTAAGGCCTACGTTCGAATTTGGGCTTCATCAAGTTTGAAGGTCGTTACACGATGCATGAAATTCTTGTCATTTTGTAAACACCATTTTATTTTAGAAAACAAAAGAAGGATACATGCATATATTGATAATTGTAGGCATCTATATTTACATGGGACCCCCCCCCCTTCCCGCGGCGGTAGCAAAATCCTTTACCCCAGGGGAGCCCCCACCGCGGCCCCTTTGAATAGGTTGACATTTGACCTCCGTGGGATCACCTGCGAAAGCCCACCGCGGTGGCTACCCTAACACGGTAGCCCCACTCTCAGGGGCGTAAGGTCGCGGGAGGACCGCGCCTACGCCCCTTTCTTGGTTATGGGCATATGAGTTGGCTCAGAGGATGGGAAAGACTCACCCTAGGTGCCGCGGAAGTTAGAGTTCTTGTGGTTTCGGGGGCTAGAAGTTCAATATTACCGAGCACCATGCCGCGGCATGGTGCGTTAGGCCGGTATAACTGAAAGAGGGGGGACCACCAATGACATCTCCGGTGCACGTATAGAAACAGAATAACCACCTCAAGTGGATGGTGGCATGATGAAAACCCTAACAGACTTTATTCTCTGTATGTCGTCATCCTCTGCAAGTTGCATGACCCAATCCCTATAAATAGAGTAAGACTTGCTCGTTTGTAGGAGAGGAACAAAACCCCTAAGAAGCACATAACTATCGGAGTTTTGGTGGAATTCTGTTCTGCCTTCCTCTTTTCAAGTAAAACCGCTTGAATCTTCTCCTCTAACCTAGCTCTACTTTCGATTCGACACCATATTTATTGGAACTGAGATACCACAATACCACTACAAACAATAATCATCAAAAATACTTTATTAATGAATAAAGGGAAGAAAATGTTTAAAATGTGCATAAGGAACAAGAAGCCCACCAATAGCAAAAGAAAATACAAACGACATTACACGCTACTTACAAATCCAATTTCTAGAAATCAGAAGTAAAGGAATTCCTTGAAATAAGGAGACACTGAAGCCAAAAAAATAAATTAAATAGATTTTTTTTGTGCCATAAACCCCCTATGCCTTAACTTTATGCTACAAAAATTCTTATATTCCTTCTCAAATATATTCCCCAACCACACTTGCTCCACATCGCCAAAGTGCCGAGCTTCTTTTTTGAGCCGGAAACCTCAAAATCAGTGGATGTTATATGAACACAAGAAGAAGGTACTACTTTCCAATTCAACTCCCCCATATGGATCACCCTCCACTATAAGGATAAATCTATAAGCCAATGCAAGAGCAAGTGATAAATACTTTCCTCGGCCCTCCTAGACATCATTGAGGATGTAGATAGCAATTCAGCCTTGTTTTCTGATTCATATCATTGGTGTTAAGTTTCATATGGGCTATGGTAGATGGCAAATTTGTGCATTTTGATCATCGACTATTTTATCAAGAAATGGCTTGTAAGAAAACATCCCAGGTGAATGAAGAGTCTCAAGCCCTTTTATCATTAGATACATTGTATGAGGAGACAATCTCGAGGACTGATAACAATGAAGCAATTTTATTTATCTCTTGATCATTTAGGTTTCTAATTTCTAAAGAATTGGAAGTTCCAAAAGATTGGCATGGAATTGGAAAACCATGGAAGCAGTTGAAGCATTATGAGATCTAGATAAACAATACAAATGCAGAATCAAGTGAGCTGAAAATCTCCTCTCCATAATTCTCCCAAAAGCGTATTTTCTCCTCATTTCTAACAAGAAGACGAGTTAATAGAGAGAAATGCAACAGACCAGGAAAAACAAATTTCCTTAGAGAGCAATAGGTCTCCTATTTAACTACATGAGAATCCCGTCCATATTTCACGAGCGAATCTCTATAACTATTTACCAAGCAATGCAACATTCTTTTTTTTTTTTTTTTTATCAGCAAGCAATGCAATTTCTCCTCTACATTGTCGCCCAAACTATGCCCTTCTTTCCATTTAGGAAGGGAAACTACATTCCAACTAAACAAATGATCTTTTTCTCCCTTCATCCTTATCTTCCCATAAAAAAATCCCTCATTATTTTCTCAAACTTATTTTCCGCACTCACTGAGACTTTAACAAGGGTAATTAGTATATATGGGTACACTAGACAAAATCAATTGGACCAAGATAAGCCTTGCCCTTTGGAAATTAATGTTTCTTTTTAACAAAAATAAATCCATTTAACCTCATTCCAATCTTCTCTTTTGGGGCAAAAAAACATCATTCCTTGATTCCCACCCAAAGGAAACCGTAAATACTTTATTATAAAAAATTCAAAGACTCAATGGTGCAACACTGCAACCCACTAGCCCTGCCAATCTATGCTATCTATCTATAGTGGGAATGTAAATAATAGGTGAAAAGCGTTGAAACTCACATACAAAAAGGATAAAGGAGGTTATACCATAATAACCTCGAAAACTAACATAAAAGACGGCACACTAAAAAAGCCTATACGCTCAAAACGATTAAAAGGCCTAATGATACTTAAAAGTCCAAAGAATCTATAAGTCTATAGAAGCCAACAAGAAAATCATAAACACGCTCTTTCGCTACCATGTGTGTTAACGTGACTTTATTATTAGAACAAGGAGGGTGAAAGTTGTGATAGTAGTTAAGCTTCCACATTTGCCTATCCTCCTAGTCCAGCATACTAATCTTCTTCCTAAGTTCACAAGTCAGTGCATTATTACCCATTTTAAGTGTACGTCTAAGCTGCGGCATACCAAACCTTGTGAGTTGTGTCCAGTAATAAAAAATAATGATTGATGGTGGGTTGCCTGAATTAAACAACCAAGACCTGACCAGTGCATTTTCAGAATTCCATTGGTTACGTGCAAGACAATCTATGCTTGGCCCCTTGGTTGCTCCTGTGATATAACCAATCAGGCCAAGAGCAGGATTGCCAAACTAAAGAGCAACCAAACCAAAGAGTTGATGCCATCCAATGTAACGGGACTAATCTCGAGAAATGGGTTGTCACCAAGAGTCTTGCACGATTCAGTCCGTTTTCCAACTGTTAGTAGAAACCGTACCAGCTCATGTCCACAAACTAGAAGTAGCACAC
Organism: Aequorea victoria; assembly: GCA_032361285.1. NCBI lineage: Eukaryota > Metazoa > Cnidaria > Hydrozoa > Leptothecata > Aequoreidae > Aequorea > Aequorea victoria. The sequence continues at coordinate 758 of JAUTBS010388052.1, read as the reverse complement.
AACAAAACAAAGGTGCATCAGATTCTTCTAGCAACAGCCTCGCAGTATATGTACCCAAACAAAGCAAAAATGTGTGTATCACCAAATCAGTCCAAAACCTAAATCTAACTAATGCCTAATAGAAAGAGAGGCAAGAACCACAAATGGTATAGAACAGCATACAAAGGCATTTTTTCTTATGTGGCACTCCCCACTCCCACCCTCCCATTTAATGTCTTTTCCCATGTTTCTGATCCCATTCTCTTTTTCTTAGTCCTCTCTAAGTGCATATTCATGAGTTATATTATGTTTAATCTGATCTATGTATATAGTGTATTTTGACTTAAAAATATTATTTCAACCAAACATGAATTTGCTCTTCATATGTAAAACTGAAGAGCAAAGCATTAGCTTTTGTAAAGAGTGGAATGCCTCTTGCATCCTTGTTTTGTGAGTATGACACAGAAATATGTGTGTGACCATCAAGAAATACACAAAATCTTATAATCAAAGAGCACTACAAATTTAAGAATATAATGAGTGTCAACTGTCAACCAAGTATGACCGTTTCAAACCCCACCCCCCCCAAAGGATGGACTAAAGATCGGACAGGAGGTCATAATGTAACTGGGAACGTCACAGGCACTGGACAATTTTATGGCATCACCTAGTTTGCACAAACCAACAAGCACTAACTAAACTTTAACTGGAGCTTATCTACTTCCCTAAAGTGAACTTTTGATCAAACTTTAACTGGTGTTTTAAGACTATATACAGTT
>JAUTBS010387941.1:0-10312 GCA_032361285.1 Aequorea victoria | reverse complement strand
AAAGTCAGATGAACAACAAAATATAGTAAAAAAATTAATTATAAGAGGAAAAGGAACAACAACAAATTAAACTAAAAACACAATTGCATGCCATAGAAATAATTAAGTTAAAATCTCTCTACAGGTGATACCTCTTTTCTTTCTTTTAGTTTTATTTTATATTCTGATAAATTATAAATTAGCTGTAATAATTTTTACTTTTACATGTGATGCTTAAAATATCTAGAGTAGAAATAATATCATATGATGTTTTATTCTCCACTACCTGTATTTTGCAATTTGAAAGACATTTTATTTATTAATTTTATTGTGTTTTAGCTATTATTATAAAATATCACATTAATACTTCAATTTATTTAAATTGCATAGCACAGATAGCGCTAGTAATAATACTAAAGGAGGCCGAACCCGTGTAGGTTCGGCCCAGTGGGATAAAACACGACACTGACCAAGGAGGGGAGCCGAGCATTCGTGGGGACGGCCACCACAGACCGAGATCAAGTAATTCGGTCGAGACCCGTTTGGCCGAGGAAGCCACCATTAATCCCCATTAATACTATGCACGTCTTTGACACGACAGTAGCGTACCCTGCCATTAATTTCGACGTAGTCGCCGAAATTGTCAAGAATGCGACTGACACTAGGTTTTAACAGGAATCTTGTGTCGACTGATCCGAAATGTTAGCCTATATAAGGGAGGACCTGACCACGAAACAAGGTATGCAATATCAACCATAATTCATGCATGCTCTGGTCTCCCATTTTCTCTATTCCTTTGGCTTCTTCTGACGTCCCGGGACTAACTTTATCATCGGAGGGGGCTTCCGGTAACAATCCTGCTAGGTAGGTCACGTTTACTCTCTTTTAGGTCTATCATAAGGAACTTAGAGCGACCCGATGAAAGTTTATATCCGAGTTATTCACACCCTACGAATTCTCCCTCGTACATTTGGCACCGTTTGTGGGAAACTCGCCGGAGAAGTGTAACCACTGTTCATGGCATCCCTTTTCAAGGCGAACTCGGGAGGGAGTGACGACGGATCAGATAGAGAGTATAGCATAGTCGACAAACTCACCACAAAAAGACCTGATAAGCAACAGGACAAGAAGCCCATGTATCAAACTCCAAGGCGACTCGATGACGATCTAGACAAAGAGGCCACGTTCAACACCATGCGAGAGGAGATTGCTTAGTTCAGAGCGACTCTGAAGGCAAAGGGTCAGGGAAGAAACCCCAGAGACGAGGGAACGACGAGCAAACGTGGGTCAGGATCGCACAGAAAGGAGCCACCACCTCCGACAAGGAGGAGCCTCACTCCTACTCTAGAGAAGGCAGGCGATACAACTTCGCGGGTATCTAGGGCTCACACTAGGAGCAGTGAGGGGAGCAACTACGTCCATCCCACTAAAAATACTGACCATCAAGAGAGAAGTAATACCCACTCATCCCGCTGCGGCCCCGATTTGAGGGATATTATCACAAGAAAGAGAACGGCGAAGACGGTGAGTAAAGACGAGAGGAGCAATGGAAGAGAAAGAGGGGTAGAGCGGAGCCGTTATTCTGCGACATCAAGATGTCCGATGCCGAAACTAGACGACCGAAGGGGGAGCCGAGCGTGCAGACCCAATAGCCTAACAATATGGCCCCTAGACCGATCTTCTCAGTGGCGGCATGAAAATTCCTCACCACACCCTTCTCAAAAAAGATAGAGTCCCTTGTGCTGCCAAAAGGCTTCTCCTTGCCCAAGTTTACTGCTTATGACGAAGGGATGGACCCCGACTCCCACATCAGCCATTATTAACAAATAATGACGCTGTGGAGCGAGAATAACTCACTCATGTGTAAGTTCTTCCCCTTCAGTCTTTGTGAAACTAGCTTGAAGTGGTTTGACAGGCTCCCGACGGCCTCCATAGACAGCTAGGGTGAACTGGCGGCAGCTTTCATAGCCCATTTTGTCTCAGGCGTGAAGATCCCGAAGGACGTCGACTCTTTGCTTTTCTTAAGGAGGGGAAGAGAGACATTGCGCGCCTATGCGGGGCTATACTAGGAGACCTACAACAACATTGGCCATTGTAGCGAGGAGTTGGCTGTGGCATCGTTCAGACTCGGCCTACCGCGGGGAAGCAAGCTGAGAGGTGCGCTTACGATGGAGCCACCTCAGAGAATTGAAGATCTGATACGGAAGGTGGAGCAACACATTCGGAAGGAAGAAGATGTTGAAAGTGTCAAGGAAGATGGCACAGTGAGCCCCAGGAGACCTAGCACCAAAGATACTGAGAGCCCGTCAAAAAGGCTTAAAAGAGATTTTGGACGAGCTGATCGATTCGGCCCACCAGATAGAACGCACAGCGACACACTGGTCGCGGTCAACACAATTTTTAAGGAGCCGATGTATTGAATTCTCCCTCGCATAAGGGATAAGCCATACTTTGTGTGGCCCCTGAAAATACCAAAGGCGACTGTTAAGGCTGCCGTTAGAGACGGGGTTCGGTGGAGGTGTTCTTATCACAAAGAGGTGGGTCACCGAACAGAAGATTACCACTCTTTCAAAAGGCACCTAGAAGACTTGGTGCGGCAGGGACATTTGAAAGAGTATATAAATGAACAAATGGACCAAGGGCCAAATCAGAGGAGGGCCCCACAATCGAAAAGAAGAGCAGCCCCTACAGTTGGACAAGATAGAGAAGAAATAGTCGTTATCCATGGCTTAATGGATCACAACAAGAGGAAAGGTCTGAAGGGCCGAATGCAGAAAGCCTGGCATCATTAGACAGTGATGCAAGTACAATCAGGCAAGAGGCCGAGATCGAAGCATCAAGCGGTTGAGATTTCATTTATGAGGCTGATTCAAAACGGGTCCATCACCCTCACAACGATGCCCTGGTGGTGACCTTGAACTTGTCCAGGTTCAACGTGAAGAGGATCCTGGTGGACCAAAGAAGCTCGGCCAAGGTTATGTACTATGACCTTTTTAAGAAGTTTGACATCGGAGAAAGGGATTTGACCCCATTTGTGGGGTTCAATTCACAGCCGGTGTGGCCCCTGGAAAGGGTCACAGTGCTTGTACGAGTGGGTTCTGTTACTATCGAGACTGACTTCTTGGTGGTGGACGTGTCTTCCGCATAAAATGTCATCGTCGGTAGATCGTGGTTGCACGAGCTCAAAGTAGTACCAACCACCTATCACCAAATGATGAAGTTTCTACGGAGGAAGGGGTCGAAGTCATTTACGCGACCAAGTCGCATCGAAGGAATGCTTTGTGGTTGCACTCAAGTCAAAGCGGACCATAGGGAAAGTACAGTTGGTAGAGGTTCTAGACCAACTTATCTTGGAAGACGTCGGCAACGAGGCATCGGGCAAGGCCGTGGAAGAGGTCCTAACAATCCCCATCGATGACACAGACCCAGAGAAGTTCTTTTTGCTGGGATCAACCTTAGCGGAGCAGGAGAGGGCCGAGATGGTGACTTTCTTGAAAGATAACCTCAAAGTCTTCGCCTCAACGACGTACTAAATGCCGGGGGTGGACCCCACCTTCATATGCCATTGACTCAACGTGAATCCGGCATACAGACTCGTGAAGCAAAAGAGTCGACGATTGGCCCCACTACACGTCAAGGCCGTCACTGAGGAAGTCGCGAAGCTCCTAGAAGCCGATGCCATTTGAGAGGTCAACTATCCGGACTGGTTGTCAAACATGGTGGTAGTGAAGAAGAAGACTGAAAAGTGGAGGGTATGCATGAATTTCACGAGCCTTAACAAAGTTTGCCCAAAGGACAACTTCCCCCTTCCCAAGATTGACTACCTTATGGACTCAACGGCGGGGCACACTCGCATGAGCTTCCTCGATGCCTACAGAGGATACCATCAGATCGCTATGTACAACCCTGACCAAGAGAAGACCACCTTCATCACCCCGCGGGGGACTTACTGCTATAAAGTTATGCCATTCGGCCAAAAGAATGCGGGGGCCACCTACCAAAGAATGGTGACCAGGATGTTTCGAGGAATGTTAGGAAGAACGATGGAAGCCTACATCGATGACATGGTTATAAAATCCAAGCAGATAGAATACCATCTGGCTGACCTCCAAGAGATGTTCGACATTTTGAAGAACCACAATCTTAAACTGAACGCATCAAAATGCGCCTTAGGCGTCGGATCCGGCAAGTTCCTTGGCTTCCTCGTAACACATAGAGGAATCAAGGAAAATCTAGACAAAATTTAGGCAATCCAGGACGTGTAGAGGCCCAGCTCAGTCAGGGATGTCCAAAAGTTAACATGGATGGCTGCGGCCCTAAACCAGTTCATCATCCGCTCCTCAGATAAATGTCGCCCTTTCTTCTAGGTCCTGAAGCCAACCCGGCCTTCTAGTGGACGGAGAAAACCAATGGGGCCTTGGAGGAGCATAAGAGATTCATGGCAGAACCCCTGCTCATTTTTACTTCAGTTGGAGGGGAAGTATTATACCTTTACCTGGCCATATCACAACATGCAGTATGGGGTGTTAGTGAGAGAGAAAGATTGGCAACACTAGTGGGTCTATTATGCCGGCAAGACTCTTTCCAATGCCGAGACGAGTACCTACCATTGGAAAAGCTGGCTTACGCACTCATCGTGGCTTCAAGGAAGTTGATCCATTACTTCCAAGCCCACCATATCACGGTGCTCAACGAATATCCTCTGAAGACGTTACCCGGCAAGGTCGACCTAACGGGAAAAATCTCTAGATGGGCCGTAGAGCTCGGGGAGCACCACATTAACTATGAACCAGGTACGACCATCAAAGCACAGGTCTTGGCCAATTTCATCGCAGAGTTCACCCCATCAAACCTCGCAAGCTCGCCAGCCGAGCCATCGACTGCCGAGCTTAGGGGGAAAATCCCTCTGAGGCATGGAGGATACCCTCAGGGGAGGCATGGTAGCTCAAGGTCGATGGCGCATCAAACAACCGGGGCGCGGGAGCCAGCATCGTCCTAACCTCGTCAGAAGGGGTGACAATCAAACAATCATTAAAACTTAACTTTCGCGCTTTGAACAACGAGGTCGAGTATAAAGCCCTCTTGGTCGGCCTCCTAGCGGCAAAGAAGCTCTATGTCACTAAACTCGAAGCGTACAACGATTCTCAATTGGTAGTTAACCAACGGGAATATACGAAGCTTGAGATGATAGAATGGCTAAATACCTGGAGAAGGCAAGAGATAAGATCGTAGTGTTCAAAGCCTTTAAGACTGAGCAGGTCAGATGAGAATTGAGTAGCCACACCGATGCTCTCGCATCCCTCGCCACGGTAATCGTCTCCAGCTGCAAAAGATAGATTACGTTGGAAATTTTGACAAAATCTATCATTAAGGCAGAGCCCCCTTCAAAAGAGGTTATCCCTGCGAGCCCAGCGCCAAGATGGATGAATCCTATCATAGCTTTTCTCAAGGCAGAGCATCTCCCGACCGAAAAAAGGGAGGCACACAAGATTCGATTGAAGGCGGCTCGGTTCTGGCTGTCTCCCAACGAGAAGCTGTATAGAAGATCGTTTACCGGTCCTTACCTTCTCTGCGTGCATCCGAGTACGATAGAAGACCTCCTCTTCAAGATTCATGAAGGCATATGCAAAAGCCACACTGGGGGAAGGTCGATAGCGCATAGAGCAATAACACAGGGTTATTGGTGGCCGTATATGCAGAAAGATGCCAAACAATATGTCCAAAAATGGGAAAAGTGCCACAAGTTTCCCTCCATGATTCACCAACCAGTCGGGGAGCTCACGCCTCTCGTTAGCTCATGGCCCTTTGCCCAGTGGGGCCTCAACATTGTGGAACCACTCCCAAAAGCAGTGAATAACAAAACATTTCTTATTACGGCCACAGACTACTTTACCAAGTGGGTGGAAGTTGAACCCCTCGCCAACATCAGGGAAGCGGACGTGAAGAAGTTTATATGGAGAAATATTATCACAAGGTTCAGAATCCCAAGGGTTCTGATCTCTGACAATGGCACCCAGTTTGATGAAAGAATATTGCAAACCTTTTTGGCCAAATTAGGGATAAACTTCTACAAATTGACACCGGCCTACCCCTAATGTAACGGACAAGCGGAAGCGTCAAATAAGACCATCCTCGATGGCATAAAGAAAAGACTTGAAAAATCAAAAGAAAGATCGATGGATGAACTACCCAACGTTCTTTGGGCTTACCGTACAACACCACGGCGGTCAATGGGGAAAACTTCATATTGCATGACGTATGGAACCGAGGTAGTGATTCCCCTGGAGATCAGCCTCCTAACAATGAGGACCGACCTCTTCACCCCAGAGAGAAACGAAAAAACTCTAGCATGAGACCTGGACCTGGCCGAGGAGCGAAGTGAGATCGCCCTCCTCAGAATCCTAGCCTGCCAACAAGATATGGCAAAAGAGCACAACAAGAAAATCCAGCCCCAAAACTTCTTTCCAGGAGACCTGGTACTTTGAAAGATTATGGGGAACACTGAGGTACCCTCAGAAGGCAAACTTGGCACAAATTGGGAAGGCCCCTACAAAATTCAGGCCATTACAGGAGCATGAGCGTACAAACTTGAGGACTCTAGCGACAAAGAGATTCCTCGGCCATGGAACAGAGCCAATCTGCAGTTTTTCTTCCATTAATAATGTAATCCCTTCGATCGAGCTGTGTAACTGAGGAAAAGTTGTCAATTAAAGTGCTTTCACCCATGATATATAGTCTGAATAATCAATTTAGGCAGGAGTTTGAACAACTCCCGGGTTTAAATAACCCAACAGCCAGCTCAAATAGCTCGGCCTAGCAGGAGTTTGAACAACACTCGGGTTTGAATAACCTAGTAACCAGCTCAAATAGCTTGGTCTATAGGAGTTCGAACAACTCTCAGATTTGAATAACCCATCAGCCAGCCTGACTAGCTCAGCCTATAGAAAAACCAGACTCCACCGGGCATTGTACGACCGAACAATGCAATGTTCGGCCGAATACGGTCCATAATGGAGATCGAGACATCATGTTCGTGGTCGTAAAGGGAGATCCTCAATACCTTGATAAATTTGCTCCAAGTAAAGGACATTAGCTGAGTTGTGCTATAAGCACCACCGAGCCAACGTGGACACGACACTGAAGAAGTGCCTTCAACACTTGGTGAAAAGCCTCTACGCAAACATATCGACCAAGATCATATACCCTCAGCATATGGGAAAAAAGGGTTGTTTCATAAAAGCAAGTTGGTCGTGCTCACATGTTATTGGAACACGCAAAATGTATGACTTCTCGGTGGGATTGAGCTGTTAGGATCTCGGCCTCGAATAAGTTTTCAAGCACTTGTTAAAACTACTTGAGTTGGTTCCCATAAGTTAAACCGAGATGTTGAATTTTTGGCACAAAAGAAGAAGAAATTACAAGATCTTACAGTTCTCGGCAGCATGACAGATTAATAATGCTTTGCTTGATAGTTTTAAAATATCAGACCGAGCTGTAGCATTCTCGGCACGAAGTAAGCTATCAATACTTGTGTATGATTGCTTGCTAATTTTAGAGTATTAGACCGATCTATCGTGATCTCGGCACATAATATGTTATCAACACTTATTCAAATCATTTGATTGGTTGGAGCCAACAAAACCGAAGATAGAAAAGTATGACAACATAAAGCAACAAAAATCTTCATTCATTGAAAAAGGAATCATGCTCGAAGGCTATAACAACAGAGGTGGTTATACAAGGAAATAGTCGAGCTCTAAAATTACAAATTGAAAGAAACAAAAAAGGAAACAAAAAACTCAGGCCGGCAGCTCCTCGACAGTAAGGTCCGAGGCTGGCAGAGGAGCTAAGGCCGATTGAGGCTCGACTGGAGGGTCTTCGGCATTGGCAGGGACTGAGTCAAACAGGGGCACAATGGGTTATTCGGCAGGATCGACAGTCGACTCTCTAGGTACAGATGGCAGCTCGGTCCAGAGAAGGGAGTTCTCCTCCACGTTCAGTCGCGCTAGGGCAGCCTTCCAACCGATCTGGGTTAGCTCGGCTTTAACAGAGCTGACCTGGTCGACTACTATCTCCACACCGGCATCATAGCTGACATGTCAAGTGTCATCCTTGCGTGCCACCTGAGTGGCCTCTATATCCTCCTAGACCTTTTTCAACGTCTCCAGCTTGGCATGGCCCAGCCTTAGCGCCTCTAGATCTATCTCAGCCTTGAGCATTGCTTCAACCATTTCGACCTCCTTGGCATGCGCGACTTTGAGCTCCTTTCCTAGAGAGGAGAGTTTTTCCTCCGTAGCCTGTACCTCGGCGGTCCTCCTCTCTAGAGCCACGACCACCTCGGCCCTCACCATTTCCACCATGGCCAACTAATGGATTAGGTGGTTGTTGGTCATTTTCATGTCGCCGAGCTAATCGAGCAATATGTGAAGATCCTGCAGGCCCTGCGCGAATAAAGTACAATGATAAATACAAGGCATATTTAAATTGAGCTACAAGAAAAGAAAATAGGGATAAAATGATTTTACATGGACTCTGGCATGAATGGCCGAGGCTACGAGCAAGCCATCATACCCGCTGGCTCGATCCTCCATGTCTTTAGAAAGGAGAAGAGCCTTCAAAAGGGCATAGGACATGGAGGGCAAGCCAGCCAACCTCATGTCATCCATAATCGGTTGGTCATCATGGACCAACCTCGCCTCCCATGTAAGCGTAGCCACGTCATCGTCCTAGACAATAACAGGATCTTCGAAGGGCCGAGCAACGGTGAAGTCAGCCACCTCGTCTGTTGAGGAGTGCACCTTCCTCAAGTACTTCCTCCTAATCAATGGAGCTTCGACGTCGGTGGGGCAAGCCTTCGCGGCCTAAGGAAGGGATGCTTGCTGGGAGGAAGGAGCAATTGCGGTAGAGGTCGAGGTCTTCTGCGACTGGGAGCTTCGGCTAGCTGAACCAAAAGTAACCGTGGCAGGGTCGCTGAGCATAGCTACCCTCCAATCGTACTACTTTGGGACCCTCGGCATCGTGGTTGGTGATGGAGGATCCTGGCGCATCCTTTTTGTGAGGGTGTCGGTGTATGAAAGCTCGTACCAGAGCAGGTATGAGGCGTCTCGATGCCAAAGTGTGAGGGCTTGGTCGATCAAGATCGACCTGACCTATTTTCTTCGACGGGCAGGGAGATCGGCGTCTGCACAAACCAATAAAATAGTTAGCACAGATAATAAGTAAACAAATGAATACTAAGGATTAACAATGGGGAAGGGACGTCATCGACCTGGGATCCCTACGAATCTTGGCACCCGTGTGACTCCCAAAAATTCGGTTCATCAAGAGACGTATATATAGTACATAGGGTTTTTCTAATGACAACCATCCAACATAATTAGATATTTATCATATAATAGTTCTGTACGCTTTTTCGCACATGGCACAACTTGTTTTAAATATAGCATTCCAACAGTAAAATAAAGATATTACAAAAATAAATATAAGTTCTCCAATATCAGTTGTCATTTGATCACGTAAGCCACAGTCCCACATAATCTTCAGCAGCCTCTTCGTTCATGGTCTCTTCTTCAAATTCTAGCATGAAACGCCATGAGCTGTGAAACCCAGAAAGAAACTCCTGAACCCAACGTTTCTAATACATAATTCATACAACATGATATAATGATATATGATATGCACAAATGATGAAAACCCTAATTCCTGACACTGATTCCTTTACGCCGGAAGGATAAACAAAACCTCAACCACACAAACCTACAGCATCAAAAATTTAAGCCGCCAGTCAGCCACGATCCAGTCCCCCATTGGTGGTCACCATGACTCATAGTGGATTACATATCCACCGGTTCATGCGAGCCCCCAGCTAGAACCAATCTGAACGACCCATCTTGTCACACCATGAGCGTCGTAGAGAGTTAAATACTCAACTAGCTGATGAATTCTCTAAGGGTGGCGGGGTACTGCCAGGTAAAGAGTACTCATTGCACCCCGGAACCACCATCCCTCATGAGTCCCTGGCAAGTCTGTGTTAAAATTATCAGTTCGACACGGTGCACCAAGCAACATTGTACCTATCATAAGGTCACAACATGGAAGGAAAACTATCCACTCCATCATAAGATCATACACAAGTCACAAACCATGTGAACTTGTCCACAACAACAACAATATTCATCAAGAACCAAAACTAGCCAAGCTAGACACAATGTGAACACACCCACCCAAGACTCAGACCATGCATGAGAGATGTTATAACATAAGTCCAAGATTATACAATATTTATCTCAGCTATAAATACTCATTCATAACCATCAATGATATCAAAAAGCAA
>JAUTBS010387830.1:0-10312 GCA_032361285.1 Aequorea victoria | reverse complement strand
TACATGACGTCAATCCGAGCCTCGACAGGAGTCACCCTTACTCTCTAGTATACGAAATGGAAGTTGTCCTACCCGTAGAACTAGAAGTTCATTCTCTCAGAGTTATAGCAGAGTGCAGTATACTAGAAGAGAAACAGCAGAGGGATCATTCCGAAGACTTGCTTTTATTTGACGAAAGGAGGCTGAGAGCGCTCGTTCACGTTCAAGGCTATAAAAAAAGGGTAGCCCGGACGTTTAACAAAAAAGTCAAGACCAGAGATCTCAACGAATGGGACCTCATACTCAAGGAAATTCGAGCCCCTATCTTTGATCCAAGAGGGAAATTCAAACCAAATTGTGTCGGGCCATACATAATCAAATGTATTATGACGGGAGGCGCCATTATTATTATGGACCTGGACGAAAATACTTTCAATACCCCAACAAATTTGGACCAACTCAAAAAGTACTACCCTTAAAAAAATGAATGATGAAAATAAAAGAGGCTCGTTGGGTTAAAAAATTGATGAAATTAAACAACCGAACCAAAAGTAAGAGCAGCCCGCAAGGTTGAAAACCGAAAGGACGACTTTGGCAAAATAAGGGTATCATAAAAAGGAGAGTGTTAAAACCCAGAGAGAAACCAGCTTGGAACTACGTTGTGTCTGATTCCTTTGCTTTGGGATACGTAGGAAACTTCAATTTGAAGTTTGGCTCAAACCTGTACATAAATAAACCCCTCTCCCAAAAATTAAAAAAAATAAGAAAAAGAAAGAGAAAAAAAAAAAAGAAAAAGGGAAAACACTTACCCGAGCTTCATCTTTCAAAAACCCTTCATCTAATTATGATTTCAATGTGAAGATTCTTTAAATCCTTTGATTAATTTTTATTATATGGAGAAAACGAATATCAGGCCAATAAGGTGAGAAGATCAAAGATCAAAAAATGGAGAAATTTTCATTGCTTAGCTTTAATGAACAAAGTTTGTACATGAAAAGGAGAAAAGTGCAAATCCTAAGTCTTTTTCTAAAAACAAGAAAAAAACAACAAAAGAGAAAAGAACATAACATAATAATGGAAGTGTAGCAGGAACAACTAGTTCGAGTCCTCCTTTCTTCACATCGTTGTCTTCTTCCTATCTTTATCCCCTCCCAACTGTGTGAAAGATTACATAAGAAAGGCATCCATCAAAGATCTTATGGCTTAATCATCCTCCCAAATGACCAGAACTGTTGATAACGCTCCAGAAATGGAGCATGATCAAAGGAAGTGGACATATGAGTCACTGCGGGAGGACTCAGCTGAGCACAACCCAGTTGACGCAGAATGCGAGAAGGAAAATAGAAGGTGGTCAAGCTCAAGCCCATAAGCAAGATGTCGAAATACTCCATAATCAAAATCGTCGCCATAGGAATGGTCCACCAGGGACAACGCCAGTAGATGTTCTCACCCGTCTGAGCCTCAAAGAAGTCATGCCACTCAATCAGGGTAATGCAAGGGCAGCAAACTCCTCTTTGAAGAAAGACTCTCGGGGTATAAGCTCCCACCAGTGGATACTCCAGAATGTTCACCTTCTCCATCAACCAGTTCTGAGAGAAAAATACAGAAAAATGAGAGTTGAGTGGAAATATTAAGAGACATATAAAAGGAGAGTCGAGTGAAAAAATTCAGAAATATGAGAAAAAAGAGAGTCCGAGCAGAAAAATTGAGAGAAAAGTGTAAAAATGAGAGCTTTGAGAGATACCTGAAGAAGTAGGGGACTGTCTGCGAAAGCAATAGAGGCACCAAATTGCACAGTGTCTAAACCAATCAGTGTCTCTGCCAAGACCAGTGGTACAAAATTCTTCCCCCTTTTCATCTGGGAGGCTACCTTTACTAAGGTAGTGCTGATGTCATCATCTCTGGGGGAGAGAAGGAATCGGGCCAAAAAGTAGATGCACAGGGCATAGCAACGGCAGGACTGTAGAGAAAAATCAGAAAGAGAGCCGGCTGGACAAAAGTGGCTCACTAGGTAGGATGTATCAAGAACCCCACCATGCAGGACGAAAGAAGCCTCATTACCGCTCAAACTGCATAAATCCTGCAGGAGTTTCTTTAGACTCACTGACGATGAAGGAATCAAAACCTCCGCTCGGGGAAAAAGATGCAGAATAGCTTCAAACTCTTCGATGGTCGGATAGAGCTCCTCGTCTCCGAACCTGAAAGTATGAGCCACCGGATCCCACAATTGAGTTGATGCCTTCAAAAAATTCCAATACATTTTCACAGACCTCAGATGGAAAAGAGCGTTCAAGCTAAAATTTACGAAGTTGGTTTCCTCGATCTGGATAAATTTATCAGTCCAGCAAGACAGAGAGTTTTGAGTGGAAGAAGCCATGTTACAGAATCAGGAATGGATGTTTGAAAGAAGGCTGGACTCCCTTTTATAGAAAATATGGGGGGGGTCAGAACCTAGTCTCAAACCTGACCACACCTGGCGTGCGCCACCTCCATATAGCGTGCGCCACATTCACATGGCGTGCTCCATGTCAATCCCACATGGCGTGGCAGCACCTATGTTGAAAGAAAGCAGTTTTGTTCTCCCCTGCTTTATGTCTAGGCCTATCACCACTGGCACTTATTATCTACGAATGTTAGCGTAACCGATTCGGCCTATGCCTTAATATCTCCTAAAATCCACGAATATATATTTGTATGAATATAAAGATGCAACGTAAATCCCGAAAAGAGCACAAAATTCTTGTAAATAAAAAAAAAGGAAAAAAGAAAAGAAAAGAAACAAAAAGGTCATACCCCCCTGTACATATGTAAACCCTGTAAATAAAACTCTTTGTAAATAAATTCTTTCCCTTTGTACGTGGGTTCGTGCAAATTGTTAAATTTTTTCGTTTCTTAGCATCTTGTAAGTTTTTAAAAAAAAAAATCCCTGTACATAGCCATAATCCTGTACATATTTCCCTATAAATATCAAATCATGTAAATAGAATCCCTGTGAATAGAGAACTTGCACATAATCCCCTAGGAATATAAATAACCTGTAAATAAATCCCTGTACATATAAACATCCATGCAAAAAAAAGGTAATCCATCCATCACCATAAATAAAGAAAAATATCCATACAAAGAAGAAATAAAAAAGATAAATAATCCAATTAGGCACGAAAGCCAATCCAAAATAAAAAAATAGTAATGTATGTGCGGAAAAGAAAAATTTATCTTAGGTGCGTCAAAATATAAAAGGGCGGAGATGGATCCTAGTCTCGTCGACGATGGGTGTGGTGTGGAGGCTCCGACATGGAGGATGCAGATGTGGTGGCATCCTTCTCATCCACGTCGTCGTCGCTATCAGTTTGGCACTCTTGATGAACTCCGGTCCGCAGGGCAGACCCCTGGGAAGCTGCAGATTGGCCAGTAGCGGCTGGATGAGCAATCGGAGAGGACGAGGATGTCCCGTGCACCGAGGTACGACTGACGGAGGAAGGCTGCAAAAAAATTAAAAAAAAAAGAAGAAGAAGAAAAGAATAAGTACAAAAAGATATATACATAAATGTGCAATAAAAAGAAAAAGGACCTACCAGCTACTAAATAAGAGAAGAATACTCACCGGCCAAGGAGGAAGATGGGCATGTCGGGGGATGGGATGTATGTTAGCATCCACCAGCATCTGGGTCTGCTGCCTCGCCAGAACCATCAGACCCGAGCAAAAGATCAGGAGTCTCTCCATGTAAGCTCGAGAGACTTGAAAGACCTGAGATGGAAACAAAGAACTAATAAAAGAACATATTAGATGGACTAACATACATGGTTAAGGAAGGAGAGACACAAACCAAAAGTAAAGGAGTACCTGCTCATCCCCCATCGGACGCAACTCTGGTACCTCAGGGATGTGAACAGGGACAGTGAATGGAAGCCCATGGGGGTAAGCCATCACCTCCCAAGGTATCGGGGGCATAGAGGCCTCGTCACCAGTAGTAGCACCCCGGGCGGCTCAAGTAGTCACACCACCACCAGCAGGAGGAGGACGATCACCCGCCACATGAGGAACCTGAGACGTCAAAGGTTGTCTGGCCTGCGAATCAGCAGGATGGACGACCATCGGACGGATCAGACGGTCGCGTGCAAAGATAGTGTAATCCCCCTCGGCTAGGAAATCCCCAGCCGGGAAGCCATACAATGCCTCGGCGATATCCTCAGGTGACATGGTGTGAGTCAACCTCATACTGGGTGGAGGCAGCTTAGGGACTCGAAAATGGCCCAGCCCCAGCGATTGGCGGACCACTCGCTCATCCAAGTACCACTCCCGATGGAGTGGACCCTCCAGCAGGATCCTCCTCTGATGAGCCCAGCGGCTCCTCATCAGATCCTTCCCCGCTCTGTCCTCCATACCCTCCTATAGTGGCAAATTCACCTACAAAATAAACTCGGCACGAGTTACATACAAGAATTATCATAGAAATAAAATCTGACATGTAAAAGTAAAACAAGACATACCTGTGTCGGGGACAGGCGATCCAGTGTGAGGCAGTAGGTGTTCAGATCCTTTCGGTCCTCCTTCCTCCCCTGCGTGCTCCGGTCCCACCGAGCTGTTCTTAGGATAATTTGGGGATCCGGGTGGGTGTTCTCTGCGTGTGCTAAACCCAGGGACTCGTAGGTAAAGCTGTAAATAAATAAATAAATAAAAAAGAGGGAAAGGAAAAAAGAAAAACACAAAAAGACAGCAAAAATAGAATAAGTTAGACCAAGTAAAATAAGTGACAGGTGCAAATAAACTGAATGGACAAAGAATGTAATGAGAATCATACCTCAATGATCCGTCAGTACCCTATCACAGAGCTCTCATTGATCCGACAGGCGGACCACAGACCGATGTAGATCGTCACCAGCGCCGCTCCTCCCCAGTCGAAGGATTCTATCTGGTCAAAGTCGTACAAGGCTCCCAGAAAGTACAACTGAACGGTGTTATTCCTGTTCGTAAACAGGCATGCACCGATCAAGTAGAGTAAGAATGCACGACCAACCCACTTGAAGTGGTAGGGCTCAGTGCACACGAACCCTATATATCTCTCTATGAGCCAGGCATACTTGATGTGCCCCTGGTCGATTCACTGCGGGACCTCCCCTAGCCAGTAAATAAGTGCCTCCGGGCACCAGCCGATGGTAGTGTCAAGGGGGATCGGTTCACCCCTACCCTGATCCCCGTGATCATAGCAAGATCCAACAGGGTCAATGTGGCTTTAAAGGACGTGAAGTGAAAGGTATTGGTGGTATTCCACCACTTCTCCACTAAAGTCATCAAGAGTACTCTGTCATTATGAGTACTCGTGAGGTAGGGGATGAATCGGCCGAACCCGGATCTATGCACAAGCACTCGGCTCCCTGGGGGGAGAACCTGGTACCACTCAAGGATCCGGGCGGAGCCCCCAAATTTGCGTAAATAATCGGTGGTCTGCAAAAAAAAGAAAACTATAAAAAATCGTTAGATAATGTTAGATTAAAGTAAGAAAAGCCAAGGAAAAAGAGAACGCATAATCTGACTAAGAAAATAATAAAATCCATCATGTTAAGTAGCAAGAAGCACAACATAATTTGAGAACCAAAAATGAACTCTTCAATAAAATTAGAAAAGCGTGCAAACGCTATTTCTAGTGCTCAAAATGAAAATTCCTTCTTAGGAAGCCTTGAAAAGCAACTTAAGTTGGACCAAAAAGTAGAATTTCCCAATAAAACTAGAAAAGCGTGTAAACGCTATTTCTAGTGCTCAAAATGAGAATTCCTTCTTAGGAGGCCTTGAAAAGCAACCTAAGTCGGACCAAAAAGTAAAATTTCCCAATAAAACTAGGAAAACGTGCAAACGCTATTTCTAGTGCTTAAAAAAAATTCTTTCTTAGGAAGCCTTGAAAATTAACCTAAGTCGACCAAAAAGTAAAAAATTCTAATAAATCTAGAAAAGCGTGTAAACACTATTTTTAGTTCTTAAAATGAAAAATTTTCCATCTTGAAAAGCGTGAAGATGCAACCTTGGTCGGTCAAAAATAGGAAATTCAAAAGGAAAGTGTGAAAATACTATCATAAACAAGCTAAAATAAAAACTTTCCTAGAAAAAGGTATAAACATTGATCTAGGGACAACCAAAAATATAATCAACAAATCTCTAGGAAAACGTGAAAACATTTGTCTAGGAACAAAACCATAATAATAAGTTCCCCTCGCAAAAAGTGAAAAGCGTTTATCTAGGGACAAAGCCACAAAATTCCATCTCGGAAAATGGGCAGCACAACCTAAGTCGGTCAGGTAAGAGCACCCTTATTTTACTCAAGAAGCGCGAAACGTAACTTATGATGATCGGAGCCTTATAGCTTATACATCGTGAGAGGGAGTGCGAAACATGACCTATTTCGGGTGGGGCGAAGGAAAGCCTGCCTACCTTGGGAAATGTTGATACGTAACCCACGGGTAAAGTAACAACAACCCCCTAGAAAAATGTAAAATTTTTTATCTAGGGACAAAACCAAGTTTTTAAGATAACAGAAATTTCCTAGATAAACGTAAAAATATTTGTCTAGAGACAACCAAAAATAAGTCAATTAATTCTCTCGGGAATGCGTACGACTCAACCTAAAGTTAGTCGGGACCAGCTATTCCAGCCAAATTGGGGCACATTCGGATAAGTCATGTAAGTCGTCGAGCGCTGAGCCCAATGTGTAACCTAATTCGGGCAGACCGAAGGAAAACCCCACCCTTCTCAGGAAACGTCTATACGTAACCCAAGTTGGAATTAATTAAAATACCAAAAAACAAAAAAATTCCCATAAAAATGTGAAAATATTTCTCTAGGGACAAAGAATATTAATTCACTCTTGAGAAGGGTTAAAATACGACCTAAGTTGGTCGGGACGATCGAAAGCCTAGCCAACTTGGGAAGCGTTGACACATGACTTAAGTTTAAATTAATTCAAAACAAAAACGTTCCTCTCGAAAGACCTGCAAGCATCAATCAAGGGTCAAAAACAAAATTTTCCCCCGCGGGATACGTTAACACGCAACCCAACGACGGAGATCCAAAAACATACACATACACAAAAATATGGAAAGAAAGAAATATAGGGTTCATCCTAGGCATGTAGTGTTTCTAAGTTTGAATCTGTTTTAACCATTCATTCCAAATGCTTCAGGCCTACCCTGTGCATACATCTAAGTCCAAGATCTTTTCTTAAAAGTCTTTGGATTTCTTTTGGCTTTAATTAAATAGAATTTTGAATTAGAAAAAAAGGAACAAGGCATACCTGGCGGTTTGACGCCGAGAGATGGAAGCTCGGGTATCGAAGGAGCTGGTTCGAACCCGCGTCGGAGTTGGCATAGTAGAAATGGGAGACTGGTAGGAACTCTCAAGAATGGGCCGGAGGGTCGTATTGCATCGGGTCAAAATCCCCCGGTATCTCCCTGGCCAGAACCTCGCGACAGGGATCTGGGACCCGAGGGCTATCCACGTCTGGCTCCTCAGTAGTGCGACGCCCCAAAGGTTCGCCCTCCTCTATGGTTCGGGCAGCGGCGGTGGCGTCCAGTAGGCTATCTATAGTAGTGGACCGCTCGAAAGGCTACTGAGAAGGGCTAGAGAGTAAGTCGCTGAGCCCTCCGAGTGTAAGAAGACCCTTAAAGAAAGAGTTGGTACTCTGGGTCCCACCGGACTGTGCCGGGACTACAGTTGCTGGAGCTGCAGGGGCAAGGTCTACCTCGTGACCCGCGCCACTGGTGATCTGATTATCATTCGCCATAGAAATGAGAGTGAGAGTAGAAAGTAGAGAGAGAGAGAGAGAGTAGAAAGAGAGAGTTTGCGTATGGCCCAAATGAACCACGATCAGAATTTAAAGGAAAATTCAGACTATTGGTAACCCTGGCGCACGCCACTTCCCTCCTCCCCACACAGCACTGTGCCACTTCACTCCCTCGTGCGCCAAGCAATCCAATCATTACGTGGCGCTGCGCCACTTCACTCTCTCGTGCGCCAGGTAGCCCAATCATCACATGGCGTTGCGCCATGTCCTCCCTTGTGTGCTAGATAACTCAATCGTCACTTGGTGCCGCACCACCTCATCCTCGCGCGCCATGTGACACGTGGCACCTTCCATGTGTCCACCTCTCATTCGTCATCTTTTTAAGCTTCAAAATTTAAAATTTCAAAAATTGGGGTCCGTCTCTGATACTCTTTAAAGCTTTTAAAGTCATCCTCAATCGTTCTACCTTTCTTACATACCGAGCTTCATTTCTCACACCCCGAGAATCTAAAGAAGGTCTGTCTCATGGCCATAAACTAAGTGATTTGAGTCCGTCTCATGACCTAAAACTGAGAGCTTTCGGGTCCGTTCCATGATCCAAAATTGAATAAACTAGTTGGTCTCACGACTTTAAAATGAGTACCTTGGGTCCCACAGGACTTTAAACTGAATAAACGGTCCCACGCAACCTTACAATACGCTCGTAGTCCGGCACGACTATAAACTGATGTACACGGTCTACTCACGACCTTAAAAGGATAGCGTTTCTTTTTATGTTTGTTTTGTTTTGTTTGTCTTTTTTGTTTTGCCTAATGAACGGTCTAATAAAAAATGACTGTCTATAATTCTTTGACATTCACTCACCCACACGAGGCGGTGAGAGTTTTGTCAAAGAGGAACAACTGTAGATACCCCAATTTTGACTAAACTGAACATCGGCCAGTTCCCACTCGGCTTTCTGATGATAAAGTGTACGTCAGTCATGCCAAAGGAACTTCCATACGAGTCCGAGGGTCTAAAGAGTACTTCTAATACATCCCAAAAATAACCCAAAATATTCAAAAATACCAAAAACACCACTTGGTGCAACCACCTAGCGCTGCGCCACCTCTAAGTGGTGCATGCCACTTCCTTCCAAACCAATCCACGCTATCCCAAAACTCAGTACCTAGCGTTGCGCCATAACCTTTTCATGCCACTTGCCAAAACCATGTCAGGGCCCAAAAACCCCTTTTATGCCTGGCGTGCGCCATCTCAAGTGGCGCACACCGCTTTTCACATGGTGCGCGCCACTTGAGAGGAAACTTCGACACCAAGTTAGCTCCTCGTTCGAAAATTCTATAAATAAGACCCCTCTTCTATCCCAAAAAAAACCCCGAATTCAAAAAAGCATGAAACCTCTGCAAAATTCACGCCTCATCTCGACTACCGACATATATTCTACCCAAACCCTTGCCAAACTAATAAACTAAGCATAAGACAACCATGAAACTTCACAAAAATGAACCTAAATTCAGACTCCTTCGCATTGGAAGGACACCGGAGGCTCGAAGACCGCGCGAAAGGACTCCCGAAGGCGTGTCGTACGTGAGGAAAAGCCAAGCGGTGAATATTGCTTGAAACTTTACTTAGCTCACGAGACATACGGTAGGTTCTCCATTTTTACTTATTTTTATTTTTTCCCCTAAAATTTCTTTTAATCAGCAAAAAAGGAGAGAAGAGGCCGTTAGCCTTGTTCTGCCCGATTTTCTTTCTTTTATGCTAATTAGCCGTCCAAGCATAGTTTTTCTACTAAAATTGCATTTTAGTTTATTTTCTGTCTCTTAGTCTTTTCTTTAATTTTTAGAATCGAATGTAAAATTCCTTCTTCTTCTTTTTCTTCACATAATAAAAATACATGCACCCGAGAACACTATTTTTCTAAAAATAGTAGCCTCTTTAGGACCTCCCGATATCGAGCTCACGGATCCATAGTGACGCGCGCCATCTTCAGGGATCCCAAAGTGGCGCACGCCATGTCCCAGTGGCGCGCACCAGGTCATGAGGTGGTGGACGCCACCTCTATTTTAAGACCAGTGGCTTCTAGTAGCCTTTCTATTAGCCTTTTCTGCATATTTTCTATATATTTTATTTTCTGTTGAAATGCTTTCTGTTGTATATTTTTTTATGTTATAAAAACAAATTGCACACAAAAACACACTATTTTCTAAAAACAGTAGCCCTTTTGGGCCTTTGAATG
The DNA here is from genome assembly GCA_032361285.1 of Aequorea victoria. NCBI lineage: Eukaryota > Metazoa > Cnidaria > Hydrozoa > Leptothecata > Aequoreidae > Aequorea > Aequorea victoria. Next base: position 322 of record JAUTBS010387830.1, on the reverse strand, counting down.
ATGAGCTCACTGATCCATAGTGACGCGCGCCATCTTCAAAGGACCCTAAAGTGGCACAATCCAGATAAGGGTGGTGCGCGCCAGGTCATGAGGTGGCGGACGCCACCTCTGTTTTAAGATCAGTGGCTTTCCAGTAGCATTTTTTGTGATTTTATGCTTTAACAGTATGTCTTACATGCATGCCTGCACTGATATGCTGCCATCTCCCCTTTTGACATGCCTTAAGTGTACGTATGTGTAGAAAACTTTAGTTCTAGGTTAGATTTTGTTTCATTATTTGAATTTTTTAATGTTTTCTCTTTAATCCCCTTTCTATAAATGT
>JAUTBS010387719.1:0-10315 GCA_032361285.1 Aequorea victoria | reverse complement strand
CAGTAAGCCATGTATGTCGACCCCTATCGGGCTAAAAGTGGATAACCGACTCTATCATAAGCTAAGAATTACACGGCTACATTATGAATATGCTAAAAATTATAAACTAATTAAGAGAACAAAGAAGAACTTATCGTAAATCGTAGATCGTCGATCAACCCGACGTACCTTTAGAATTATGATATTTGAAGGTGAACTCGAATGACTCCATCCTTGATCGTCTCGACACTCGAACACTTAATATTTGAATTAGAAAAGTCAAAATTCTTTAAACGTGGATCTTACAACTCCTAAGTCGTTAGATCATTCGATAACACAAATGTGCTTTCTAGTTTTTATTTGAACTTTGAATCAAATTTTTTTAGAATTAATTGAAAGGAGAGGAAAATACCTCTTTATATAGTGGGTAGGAGGGAGCTAAAATTCATGGTTTTTTAACGTGGGACTAAGTTAGAAAAACTCGAGCCACAGTTGGACCAATCAGAGAATGACCTGATCGGAAAAGAGTTCATCCGGACTGGGACTTCCCGTAAGGTTGGTTTGGCCATTGGGGAGTTGGCCATAGTGTAGGGCCAACCCTCCAAGCCAAGGCCAGTTTGGCTCTATAGCCTTGGTCTGTAGGGCCGATTCAACTGCAAGGGAGGTCCAGTGAGAGTTTTTATATTTTTGGTGTTTCGCAAGGCAAGAAAAACATACCTAAGTTTTAAAATAAATACTAGAAGGTTTGAACAAGGTGTTTAGTAGTTGACTGGCTTGAAAATAAGGCTCGGTGAATGATAGAAGGGTGTTTGAAGAATGTTGGTCGAAAATCGCCTGAAATGGAGATAGGTTTTGAAAGAGTTTTAACTTTGAGCGACTCTCGTGTTGATTCGATCTTGTCGGAAAGTATTCTTGTTCCTGAAAATGTGTTCATCATAGGGCATGGCTAACCGGTGGGTCGGTGCATTATGCTTGATTAAAATAGTGTGTCTACAGATGTCTCTCTTTGACAGAGCTTATGTAGCGCGAAACGTGCATAGGAGCGAATGTCAAGCTAAAGACAAGACATTTTGACGAGGTATAATGCACGGGTCAGAAAACAAACTCATCAATGAAATCAATGAAAAGATCTTTGTCGCACCTAGGTATCTTTACGGTCGTTTCAAAGAACAAAACATCAAAACATCAATGAAAACTCAAGAAAATGCCCAAGTATCTTTTAAGGCACGGACCTAATTATCAATGAATCTCACGAGAGCTCTTTGTTGCATCCAACCATCATTAGGATCGCTTTCAAAGAGCTAACCATCAAATTTTCAAATGAAACTTCAAAGAAAGGCTCAGGTATCTTTAGGGCACAAGCATAATCATCAATAAATCTTAAGAGAGATGGTCCTTTGTTGCATCTAGATATTTTTAAGATTATTTTTGAGGAACAAAACATCAAAGAGATAGAGACAATGTTGTGTCTAAGTGTCTTTAGGATCACAAGATAGAGATTTTGATTGTGCCAAGATGTAAGAATCCAAAAATTCAAAAATAAAAATAATAAATTTATAATTCAAATTAATTGAATTAAATACTTAATTAGAGTGAATTAAATAAAAACATTGCTTTATTTGAATAATTAAACGATAATAATCTAGAAAACAAGAAAATTTGAAAACACAAGAAATTAGAAATTATGTCACCATAATTAAAATTTAATTATGATTCACATATCACATAAATTATAATGTATATCCTACTAACTAAAATTAGAATCTCATATGGTTTAATTTTAATGATTAAATAAATAAACATATTTTTAATGATACATTGATAACAATGTACACCATATCCACACAAGTATTTTAATACACAATATATATGTAACAAAATTATGATGATTATTTTATCTATAAATATTATTTTAATTAAGTTAAATAGATACATCATTTTAAGTTTTAATTTATTTTATTGTTAAAATTATACATCATACCATTACATATACTACCAAAATAGGAAAAGATAAAAAAAAAATACACATATAGATACACCCACATGGCTGACCACCCCTCTCCCTCTTTTCTCTTATTTGATGTATTTTGCAAGTTAAGGGTCTTGTCATGTAAGAATGCATGCAAATGCATTATCCCTTGCATTGTCTTTTCTTTCTCTCCCTTACACATGCAAGAAATATATATTTTTCCTCCCCCTCCTTGATTGGCCGAATCTCCTTTCAATCAAATCTGAAGTTTTATTGTTTTGTTGCTAAGTTTTAGAGAGAAAAAAATAAAAATAAAAAATCAAAGTTTTCTTGATGTTCTTAAAGATTCTTGGAGCAACAGTTCATCTACCAGTACCACCTCTTCCTACACTTTTCTTATCTCTTTAAAAGTAGAAAATATACGTAAAAATTATTTTTCTACATCACTTTTATACTTTTCCTTTTTCAAAGAAAATGATTTTCAACTATTATTTTTCACGTTTTAGTAACATGCATATAAATAGATATTCTTTCCTATCTTTTTGTATGTTTATTTTAAGTTAATAAATTTGGAAATAAGTATATAAAGTTCATAAAGATCATGTTTTAAGAAGGTTTATGCATGCACGATAGTCTTAGAACAAATAGGATGCTCAAACATAATTTTTAAAGGAAAAGTGTTTGCTGCCACATTTTTTAATAAATCAGTAAAACTATCTAAATATTTTATTTTTATTTTCTATTTAAACTGATGTTAGATTAGAATGTCTAGAGCACCCATGATTTGTGGTTTAGCCACAGAAAATTATTTTCATCACTAACTAGATTTATTTTCACTACTGGTCCAGAAATTATTTTTAGCCGTCACTCTGCATGGACACCATGTTTTGTAAACAAATCATGTTTTCATGAGACTACTTGATAAAGTTAGATATTTAACTTATGGTCCTAACTTCACTAGTTTCACATCGTTTAGAGTTTTGTGCATTGAGATACATTATTTTTGTCAAAGATGTGTAAATTTGAAACATCGATTTCATTTTAATTAATTCTCCCTAATCATAATTGATTTTTATGCAAAGTCAGTGTCAAAATGACCCTAAAATGTTATAGTATGTCTCTGATTTTTAGTTTATAGTTTAAGTATGATTTTCTATTTTTCTTTTGAAGGTGCACAGATTTGGAAATTTATCTTTAAAACTTTATTTTGATTTTAAGTTATGAATAATGTGTTGTGATGTTTAATTATTTATTTAAATGATATGTTTACCAAATATCACATGTTTAGTTATTGTTTATGAAATGTATTATGTCAAATATAATGTTAATTTTAGAATATATTTGATTGATGCGACATGTTCATTATTAATAATATATTTAGTTAAAATTATTCAAATGTACCATGTCTACATACTTGAATAAATATTGATTTATATCATATTCATAAAATATTGATTAAATTTTATCGTTGGATTGGGATATAGATTTCTCTTCACTAAGTTTATTAGGGGATAAATAATTTAAATGAATGAACATGCAATGTTCCCGATTGATTATGAATGGGCAAGTTTTCGGGTTATTATGCAAGGACATCTTCTCGAAATAAGAAATTAGTAGCAATTTTTTGGATGACTCACGATAATGGGAAGCTGTGTAATAAGTTCCTGCTCAAACCTATATTGTGGCCAGATCTGGTGGAAAAGGAAGCTTGATAAAAATATGAATTACATGAACCCAAGAATGGCACCAACTTTGAGTCATCACACTCGTGGTAGTTTTTGGTGTGTTGGTGGGTCAGTTGGTGATTGAACTGGAGGATTCACTTATGTTTGTTGGTGGTTATTATTACTGTTACTTTTTTACGCCCTTGCCTCAGGAATATTCTTGACAAGTCAGAAACTTAACTAAGTTGACATTCCGACTGCAAGGAGGGTGTTGATCAGTCGAGGTGTCCATATCTGTGTGGTCTGGGATAGGAAGGCCAATTTCGATTAAATGAATCATAGAAATCACTTAGTTAACAAACTTAGGATTTGAATTTAATCGAAGTATAATTCTCATATGTTTTGCATTTTACTACCTTTATTGTATTATTTCTATAAAAAGATGTACATATGTGTTATTCTAGAATTTTTCTATTTTCAATTATATTTTCTCTCGATTTTGCAACTCATAGCGTTTCCTGCCAGATTCCAAAGTAACTTATGAGAAGGCGAAGAATCATCATGACGTGCAACAAGGACTTTGGATTACCTAATTATGCTTAGTTCAAATTCTAAGTTTACTTTTGCGTCATTGAACAATTTTATTTTTTTCGTCTCTTTTATATTAAGTGTTAAATCTCGGGATATAATATTTTAAGTTTGCTCGTACGATATTTTGAATGGATAGATAGTTTTGTTAAGTCTTCTGCGAAAATATATTTTATTGTCACTCTAAATATTCTGAGAATTCGAGATGTCATGGATTGGTATCAGAGCATAGGTTCAACCCTTAACTCACGCTAATGGTGTACCTTTAATCTTCACATAGTACCTAAGTTGTGCACTTTTGACTTTAGAGTTTTGAACTATAGTTTACTTCAAACTAACACAATTTTTTTACCTTGGCTGTAGGATGCCTTTCTTCCCTGATTGAGACGTGACCTATAATTCTGACGGATTCTTTTATTACCAAGGAAAGCAAAGTGTGCCCCGATCTACCACCCGTTTTGAGCATCAACTTACTCTAGACGCAGAAAAGAACGTGGTTTGAGAGTTTAGGAAAGTGATAAAAGAACACCCATACCATTCTCAGAGAGATAGGCGAATAGTCTTGAGAAATAGATTTTTCGACCAACTACATCAAATGGAAAAAGCACTGGAGATGGCCTAAGATGAGGATCTTTAAGTAAGCTGGAATAGATGGCTGTAGACCCAACTTACGGCGCACCTGCCACAGTTGAAGGGACGGACTCGAGATTCGAGCGAGGACTCCAACGAGTAGTGGGATTAGGATGGGATGGGGTAGTTTTATGTTTTGTTGAGACTACCTATCATGTTGTTGTATTTCAATCCGTTTGTTTGAAATTGTGTTGTAACACTATCTCCAACATTTGTATGCTTAAAGTTATGATTTAGTTTGAAGTCCTTAAACATGGTACTATATTAGCTTAGTAGTGATATAAACAAATAACAAAATGCTAACTTGACTGCTAATGTTGGTAATAAGATGTCGGGAAGACTATGAGGATGACCGTATGCCCTAGTTCATGATAATAATCCGTCAGGTCACAATGACAATACATCAATATGCAATGACCATACCCCAGTTCAGAATAGCAATGTACCTAATGCTAATATACATGCCCATGTAACGAGAGTTGAGGGCGAGCTTGCTCAAATCCTTAGGACTACCGCTGGAGTTTTACAATCACCTAGGGAGCAACCCCAAGAATAAAATGAACGCCCATCTATTTTCTTCGAATTTCATCATCAACGGCCGCTAGTTTTCAGTGGGAAACCAAACCCCTAAGTAGTCGACAGTTGGCTGAGACAAATAAAGAAGATGTTGGACACAATAAACATAGAAAGGGACACATACAAAATTTCCTTGGCTACTTACCAACTTAAAAGGAAAGGTGATCATTGGTGGACGTCTATGAAAGATTCTCAAACTGTTAACACTATGCAGTAGTTCGAGGAGTTGTTCATGAAAAAATGTTTTTCGAAGCTCTACACCAAAACATGATGCAACAATTTTTAGAGTTAAAGCAGACAAGGTTGACAGTGACGAAGTATGCTACTCGGTTCGAGGAGCTGGCCAGGCATGCTACTGCCATCATTCCAGACCAAAAGATTAAGGTGAGACAGTTTGAGTGGGGTTTGGAGACCTCTATTCGAAAAAAAGTGGTGGGAATGTAACTTCTCACTTACGCTGAAGTGGTAAACATTGTTCTGCTCTTCGAATGAGAGGTTAATGATTCTAGAAAGATTTACCAGCAAAGGAACAACAACAACAACAATGGGAACCACCAGTTCCAGAAACTTAACGACGGATACCCGCATCAGCAAAATTGGAGAGGACAAAGTCCACCCCCAGTTGGAGGAAATCAGGGTCAACCAGGACCGCAAAATGGGAATGGAGATTATCAGAATGCAGGATGAGTCTTTGCTCTGCAAGGTGGAGAGGTGGAAGACATCCAAGTAATTCAAGGTATGTTCATGCGTTATAATCATGGGTGAAAGTCTTGGTTGATACTGAAGCCTCAAAAAATGTTAAACAACACCATATACACGGATGTCTCGAAAGTAGAATCAGAACGAGTAGAATTATCAACTACCTTGTGAAACCTAGGGATTTAAACTCTTTAACTTTGTGAAAAGTCTTGAACTATAGTCAATCTTTGACTGAAATAATTCTCTAAACCTAATTAAAGTTTAATGAAGTTTTTAGAATTATGACACCATAATTATATACACGGACGATACACGGACGAGAAGATCCATGATCGCACTAACTTAAACAACACAAGAAATTAAACAACACAACATCCGTAATTATAATGATCAAACAAATATACATATTTTTAATTATGTCACCATAATTATATACACGGACGAGAAGATTATGCCACCATAATTAAAATTTATTTAAAATTCATATATTCCATAAATTATAATGTCTATCCCACTAACTTAAATTAAAATCTTATATGATTTAATTTTAATGATCAAACAAATAGACATATTTTTAATGATACCTTAATAATAATGTACACCACACCCATACAAGTATTTTAATACACAATATATATAACTAAATTATGATGATTATTTCATGTATAAATTTTATTTTAATTAAGTTAAATAGATACTTCATTTTAAGATTTAATTCTTTTTTTATTAAAATTATACATTACATATACCATCAAAATAGCAAAAGATAAAAAAAATACACATACAGATACACATTATTGTTATGTAAGAATGCATGCAAATGTATTGGTTCTTGCCTTGTCTTTTCTTTCTCTCCCTTACACATGCAAGAAATATATTTTTTCACTCTCCCTCCTTGCTTGGCCGAATCTCCTTTCCCCAAATCTAAAATTTTATTGTTTTGTTGCTAAATTTTAGAGAGAAGAAGGAGAGGGGAAAAAAAAGAGGAAAAGAAAAATCAAAATGTTCTTAAGTGTTCTTGGTGTTATTAAAGATCCTTGGAGCTTGTTCATCCATTACCATCACATCTTCTTACACTTTTCTTATCTCTTTAAATGTAGAAAATATACCTAAAAATTATTTTTCTACATCACTTTTATACTTCTCATTTTTCAAAGAAAATGATTTTAAGCTATTGTTCTTCACTTTTTAGTAACATGCACATAAATAGATCTTTTTTCTCATCTTTTTGTATGTTTATTCTAAGTTAGTAAATTTGGTAATAAGTATATAAAGTTTATAAATATCATGTTTTAGTAAGGTTTATACATGCATAGTAGTCTTAGAACAAATAAGATGCTCAAACTTAATTTTCAAGAAAAAGTGCTTGCTGCCACATTTTTTAATAAATTAGTAAAAATATCTAGATATTTTATTTTTATTTTCTATTGAAAATAAAGTTAGATTAGAATGTCTAAAGCACTCACGATTTTTGGTTTAGCCATAGAAAACTATTTTCATCACTAACTAAATTTATTTCCACTGCTTGTCAAGAAACTATTTTTAACCGTCAGTTTTCATAGCCACTATTTTTCGTACAAAACTCATGTTTGCATGAGACTACTTGGTAAAATTATATATTTAAGTTATGGTCCTAACTCCATTGGTTTCACTTCGTTCAGAATTTTTTGCACCGACATACACTATTTTCTTCAAAGATGTGTAAATCTGAAACACCGATATTATTTTCATTGATTCTTCCTAACCATAAATGACTTTCATACAAAGTCAGTGCCAAAATGACTCTAAAATTTTATAGTATGTCTATAATCTTCAGTGATTTTTAGTTTAGTGTTTAAGTATGATTTTTATTTTGCTTTTGAAGGTGCACAGATCTGAGAATCTGTCTTTAAAACTCTGTTTTGATTTTAACTTAGGTATAATGTGTTGTGATGTTTGATTATTTATTTAAATGATATATTTACTAAATATCACATCTTTAATTATTGTATATGAAATGTATCATGTCAAATATAATGTTAGTTTTTAGAATATATTTGATTGATGTGACATGCTCATTATTGATAATATATTTAGTTAAGATTATTCAAATATACCATGTCTACATACTTGAATAAATATTGAGTTATATCATGTACATAAAAGATTAATTAAGTTTCATCGTTAAATTGAGATATGGGTTTCACTTCACTAAGTTTATTAAAGAATAAATAATTTAAATGAATGAACGGGTGATATTTTCGGTTGATTATGAACGAGCAAATTCCTGAGTTATTATGCAATGACATGTTCCCGGGGATGAAAAATTGGTAGCACTTTTTCGGATGACTCCACGATACTAGCGAGCTGTGTGATAAGTTTTTGCTCAAACTTATATCGTGGGTGAGTTTGATGAAAAATAAAACTTGATAAAAATATGAGTTACAGGGAATCCAAGAGTGACACCGATTTTGAATCATCACACTTAAGGTAGTTTTTGGTGTATTAGTGGGTCGGTTGACGATTAAACTGAAGAATTCACTTATATTTGTTGGTAATTATTATTACTGTTATTTTTCTATGCCATTGCCTCAGGGATGTCCTTGTCGAGTAAAAAACTCAACTAAGATGACATCCCGACTACAAGGTGGGTTTTGATCAGTCGAGGTATCCAGATCTGTTTGGTCTGGGATAGGATGATCCATTTCGGTTAAATGGATCATAAAAATCATTTACTTAACAAACCTATAATTTGAATTTAGTAGGAGTATAATTCTCATATGTTTTACATTTTACTGCCTTTATTTTATTATTTTTATGAAAAGATGTATATGTGTTATGTTAGAATTTTGTTATTTTCGGTTGTATTTTTTTTAGGGTTCGCAACTCATGGCATTTTATGCCAGGTCACGAAGTGACTTATGAGAACGCAGGGAATCATCGTGACGTGCAACAAGACCATGGATTACCTAATTTTGTTTGGTTTAAATTCCAAGTTTACTTTTGCGTCGTGTAACAATTTTAATTTCTCGCTCTCTTTTATATTATGTGTTAAATCTCGGAATATAATATTTTAAGTTTACTCGTACGATATTTTGAATGAATAAATAGTTTTATTAAGTCGTTTGCGAAAATGTAGTTTATTGTCGCTCTACATATTCTGAGAATTTGAGGTGTCACATGGGATGGAGAGAAAAAATAAGCAAGGACAGAAGAAGAGAGAGCGGTGGTGTAACAGAGGGGCTGGAGGAAGAGGGGCGCAACTGATTCACCATCATCGTCATCGCTATCCCACACCGTCATCGTCATCGCCAGCACACGCTGCTGCCACCACCTCAAACCTCCAATCGCAACTCTCTGCTACAAAGTTGAACCCTTCTCTCTCTTTCCCCATAGCCTTCTGAAACCCTCCTCATTTCTTCGCAAACCCTCCTTATCACATACACACAACACTCTCTTCACAATTGCTTCTTTAATATACAACTATGAATACAGACACCCGCGCATAGAAATATATAGTAAAATTAGATGATTGGCACAATACCGAAGGGATGTAAAGTGCAATGCAGACCAAGTGATTCTCCGAATGGGGACTAGTGAGTCCGAACAATAGCACTCAATCCTGCAACTAAGGTTAAGAAACCTTTTCCTCCTATTTTTTAACTTCTATGTGTGGGAAAGAAGATGAGGGCTGAAATGGAGAAAGAGAGTAGAGAGAAAAAATTAAAGAGTAAAGTTGGTATTTTTAGAGGTATAGTGATATTTTAGAAAGTAAACGATGTGTCAGTGTGATACCATTAAATACAAAGAGTGTAAAAATAATTTATCCAAATTTAAAAATAAAAAAATTAACAAAAAATGAAAAAAGATAAAAAAAAATGAAAAAAGATAAAAAAAAGTGTCAAAGTAGACCTAAACTTATTTTCCTTATTCTTCCCATTCAACCCATCTCGTCGTGACTTTGCTTTCAATGGAACACAATTATTCCAATAGAGATACCAAATGTCAACATCAAGGCTAAATTAATTTTCTCTTTTTATTTAATAATATTAAATTATTATTTTTTTATGTTACACACGTGCTCGTGTGTTGTCATAGGATATTTGAGAAAGTTTTTTTTAAAAACAATGATACCGTTTGTTTCAGTTTTTCGAAAATATTTTTTTAAAAATTTTAATTCGAAATTTTCGAAAACGCGTTTGGTGAGAAATTTTTTTTTTCACTTTTTGAA
>JAUTBS010387608.1:0-10315 GCA_032361285.1 Aequorea victoria | reverse complement strand
GGGTGCCTATCACCTTCCCCTTTCGTACCCCAGCTCCCGAGCCAATATCTCTGGTAATGATGGGTTGGTTTACCTTGAAAACGGCCCCTTTTTGATTTCTTGGTTTTTCTAAAACCAAGTGGCGACTCTGAAAAACTCGCGCGGTCCTCAGACCCATCACAGGGTGCGCATTTTGGTGGAAAAACCATCCTCTCCCCGTCCGCTTCCCTTCCGGGGAGGCGCGGGGCGATGAGAGGGTGGGTCCCCACACCAAGGCACCCCAACAGATGGGTGCCCGGTGGACTCACCACTAGACTTAGGGTTATAGATGAAAAAAAGTCTAACTCGGACCCTGACCCTCTATCTATTACATTCAACACATTATATTCATAAGTCCAGTTATTTACTGCAACGTCGCCTTCATCCACTATTAGGCTGGAACAATCGACCGGCACGTCGCTGCTCAGCATGGTGATCGCCTCTGCATCTTGTTCTGCGTTTATTAGAGTCGTTCCTTCTTCAAAGAATGACCCCAACGTGAGTTCCTCTAGACCCTCAATCCAGTCTTATCTGCACGCCTCTTTGGCTTTTCCCTCATCCTCTGTCTCATTCTCCTCAGGCTCGCTGTCTTTCAGTTGATGTTCAAAGAATATTTCCAGCCCAAGTGTCTTCTTCCCAGTCCCCTCATCTATCCACGGTTCTAAAAATCCACAAAATGGGAAAGCCTCGCCTTCTTTCACAAACTACCCATTAAGAGACTTGCAGGCTGGCATCAGGGCCAAGTAAGTTTTCCCACTTCTCTTGGCCCTTACCTTTTTCTATGCTTCCACTCCTTTCTCAATGTAGTCCTTGGTTATGGGCTCGTATCCCAGACCAAAGGCATGGCTATTGCCCTGAACATCTATCGGTTCAGTTATGCCTTGTTGATTTTTTCCAAGCCCTAGGCCTGGAAAATATGATATGTTGCCCATCATTGTTACCGTTTGAGATTTTATATACAGTTGTTCTCCAGTCATCAAAGTCTAAATAGATGTTGTTTCATCGAATTCAAATTCAAATCTACTCAGGGTGAGATCCTCCTCCCCGTACTGTATTTCTAGCAAAGGCGTGCCATCAGTGATTGGCGACTGGATGCTTGATTCTCTAAAAATGGTTAAAACAATCACATCCCTTACCATTTTGACCTTATGGTGGAGGGTGGGTGGAACTACTTGTACATTAGGTTCATACAACTAAGGTCATCCCAATAATAAGTTGAAAGAGGCCGGCACATCCACCACATGGAATTCTATCTCACTTTCAACGGGTCCCATGGTAACTGCAAACATGACTACCCCTAGCACATTCTTACGGGTACTATCATAGGTCTATACCCCTTGGGTAGTTGGCGTGAAATTCTCTTCTTTTAACCCAGGGCAATGTGCTGTCCTGAGGGGGCAGACATTCAGTGCTGATCCATTGTCAATTAACACCACAAGTACCCATTTGCCAAAGCACTTGACTGTTACGTGGAGGGAATTGTTGTGCAAGGGCCCTTCAACTGGCAAGTCCTTCTCGGTGAAGGCAATGACATTGGTCAGCCAAATAGGGGCAACCATTCCTACCAACTGCTCAGGAGTGGTGCCTATGGAGGTGTCAATTTTGCTCAAGGCCCTCAAAATGGCCTGCTTGTGCTTGTAGGATGCCATCAGTAGCCCCCAAATGCTCAGGTTAGCCTGGATTTTCTTGAGCTGCTTCAGTACAACGTCATCTTCTTCCTTAGCTTCCACTGCTTGTTGACTAGCCTCTCCTTTCTCTAGGTATGTCGAATTAAAATGCCTTCCACTCCTGGTTAGGTGTTCGATTTCTTCTTTAGGATCCTCCAAACCATCCCATAGATCTGCGATGGTGTTGACTTTTGATAGGTCCAACCCTTTAGTCAGCTTCCTCTGTCTTCTCTTTTCCTTTGTCGATTACTATGTGGTCTATGCTAGTTTTCAGGTTTCCTTTTGGAGTTTGGCCCTGTTCTTTTCCTTCTTGCTTTACACAATTTTTTGGTTGGGTACCATAAGTAAAAAGATCATCCTCATCGGGGTAATTCCAACCGTCACTTTCTTTCGACTAGTTGTATGTGCCTCTGTTCTCTGACTCATCTGAGGAGACCCAACCATCGTTGCTGGTATCTATGTCTGGGTTGTAGAAGGCAAACTTAACATGCATTTATCCATTTTCAATCATGTTGTCCCATTCTTTCATCATTTTCTCCACTTCCTTCAACTCTATTAGGTCATTCTTTTCCACATATAAAGTCCCTTCTGCATCCAGAGAGGATAAAAAATTCTCTTCCGGGAGAGATGGACTTGGTCTGACGGTCTTCTTTGACATTTGTAAATATTAGGATCATAGTAAGGGGAAATGGTGTGGACATAGTTTAGATTCTGAGGGGGTGGGTTCATGTGGTTCGGCAATGGATTGGTAGTTACATTAGGTTTGACCGCTGTTGGGGGCGGGATCACCTTGTTGTCGATGAGATCCTTAATTTTATATCGAAGCCTTATGCAGCTGTTGATCGCGTGCCCATTCCCCTGACGGTAGGCATATTATGTCCTATGGTTAAATCTGATTGGAAGTGGGTCGGGATGAGGCATTGGGTCGAGGGGCTTAATATGTCCTCTCTCCACTAATCTGGGGAATGAAGCAGAGAGTGGCACACTTAGCGGAATGAATACCCTCCTCAGAAGTCTGGATACGTATGATGGGATGGCTTGACTTGGTTAAGGATTGAAAAGGTTAACTTCTGCAACACTCGACACATTATTTTGAGGAGGGTTATTGCTGGCTTGGTTGGTTGAGTAGTTGTTCTGATTCTGATAAGGCCTCCTGGGCTTTTAACTTGGGTTAGCTTCTCTTCTCTCAATCTCTCTCATCTTGAGGGCATCCTTAATTTGGATTCCCGCATCAAACAATAGCTCGAAAGTCATAAGCGGCTGAGTGATCAAGTATTTCCTAAACTGGGGTTGTAGGTTCTTTACCACCACCCAGACTTGTTCATTTTCTATCGTTCGATTGGTCATCTCTGCAGCCTTGCCCCTCCAGCAGGTTAAAAAGTTTACAAAAGATTCCTTGACATTTTATTTGGTGGTCTCCAATTCTCTCGCTGTTACATCCAGCTGGACATTGTAATTGTATTGCCCGACAAATGCAGTGGCGATGTCTTCCCAGTTTCTGGTCCTGGTGGCTTCTAGAGATAGAAACTATCATTGGGCAGCCCCTGGTAAAGACCTATGGAATAATTTCCCCTTCAGATAGTTTTCAATTCCCATACGGGCCAAAGTATCGACATACATTCACAAATGGATCTGGGGATTCCGAATGCAATCAAATTCTTACATGTTTAGCATCTTAAATTTGTTCGGCAACTTGGCATCGGGGAAAAGGCAAAGACATCCAATGTCTAACATGTAATCATCCACCCCTTTGGCCTTTCTCGGAACTTTCTCCAGCCTATCAATCTTGTCAGAGAACAGGGCCTCTCGGGCTATGGTGGGATCTATTAGAGCTGCCGCGACTGCTGCAGGTATAGCAACGACGAGTCCAGTTCCTAGCAAGTCCACACCATATTGATTCCCTTCCCATACACAAACCTCAGCTATCCCATCTTGTGAAACTCGCGGAACCTGATTGACTTGGAGGGCTCGGATCTCTGCTTGACACTAAGCCTGGACCTGTGTCTGATTCTGTAGTGTGAAGGTCATGCCTTCTAAAGCACTTTGCATTTCTACCAGAGTTCAGATTAGGGCAACATTGGTATCATCACCTCCTGCCATCGTTGCATTTTTTGGGTCGAGATCTAATCTCTGAAGTCATCCACTCGGTGATCTAGTCCAAACAGCTGCGACACTAGGATTCGATGGAGCAATGATGACTCCTGAGAGGTGGAGGAGAAAGGAAAATACCTCAGATCATATCGTTAGGTTATTGAGGTCTGGGATAACCTCACGGAGGGAATAAAATTTAGAATGGAAGAGTTACGACAAAGCAGAGATAGCAAAGAATACATTAGGTTTTAGCTCGACTGGGAAGAACCTGGGACTTCAAGATCCTGGGTAAGACCAAAGGTTGCAGGTGATAAAACCGGTCTTGGACCAAAAAGAGAAACATCAGGCCTTAGCTCAACGTCAAAAGAACTCGGGATTTCTTTGGAGAAACCCAAGCTAGAGAAACAAAGGGTGCAAGTGATAAAACCTGGCTTAAACTAAAAAAAGAGAAACGTTAAGTCTTGACTCAACGTCCAAGAAAAGGGTGCGGGTCAAACCCGGCTTATCCGTCGAGATTTTGGATCTCTACGGCAAGAAGAAAAAATGGTGCAGGCAAAGCCCGACTTATTCGTCGAAATTTTGGATCTCTACAGCAAGAAGAAAAAAGGGTGCGAGTGAAGCCCGGCTTATCCGTCGAGATTCTGGATCTCTACAACAAGAAGAAAAAATGGTGTGGGCGAAACCTAGCTTATCCGTCAAGATTCTAGATCTCTACGACAAGAAGAAAAAAGGGTGCGGGCGACGCCCGGCTTATCCGTTGAAATTCTGAATCTCTATGGTAAGAATAAAAAAAGGGTGCGGGCAAAGCCTGGTATATCCGTCGAGATTCTGGATCTCTACGACAAGAAGAAAAAAGGGTGCGGGCGAAACCTAGTTTATCAGTTGAGATTCTGGATCTCTACAGCAAGAAAAAAACAAAGGTACGGGCGAAGCCCGGCTTATCCATCGAGATTTTGGATCTCTACAGCAAGAAGAAAAAAGGGTGCGTACGAAGTCCGGCTTATCCGTTGAGATTCTGGATCTCTACATCCAAGAAAAGAGTGCGGGTTAAACCTGGCTTGTCCATCGAGATTTTGGATCTCTACGGCAAGAAGAAAAAATGGTGCGGGCAAAGTTCGGCTTATCCGTCGAGATTCTAGATCTCTACGGCAAGAAGAAAAAAAGGTGCAGGCAAAACTCGACTTATTCGTCGAGATTCTAGATCTCAATCGGCAAGAAGAGAAAAGGTGTGGGCGAAGCTCGGCTTATCCATCAAGATTCTGGATCTCTACGGCAAGAAAAAAAAGGGTGCAAAAAAAGCCTGGCTTATCCGTCGAGATTCTGAATCTCTACAGCAAGAAGAAAAAAGGGTGTGGGCAAAGTCCGGCTTATCCGTCGAGATTCTGAATCTCTACGGCAAGAAGAAAAAAGGGTGTGGGCAAAGCCCGGCTTATCCGTCGAGGTTCTGGATCTCTACAGCAAGAAGAAAAAAGGGTGCGGGCGAAACTCGACTTATCCGTTTGATAGATATTGAGCCTCGTCTCAACTCGGGATTTCCTCAAAAAGTCCCGAGATTGAGAAGAAAAATGGCGAGTAGGGTCTGGCTAAGACCAATGAAGAAGGTTGGGCCTCAGCCCAACGAATACGAACTTCGGAACAACCTTAGAGGGTCCTAGGAAAGAGAAAGAGGCATGGGTTGATGAAACCCGGATTGAAACAAAAGAAAAAGGGTCGGGCGACATCCCAACGATAACAAATCTTGGGACAACCTCAGAGGGTCTCAGAAAAGAGAAAGAGGCACGGGTTGATGAAACCCGGCTCAAAAGAAAAGGAAAGAAGTCAGGCCTCGGCCCAACGACGATGAACCTTGAGACAACCTCGGAGGGTCCTGAAAAAGAAAAAGAGGCACGGGTTGATGAAACTCGGTTCAAAATAAAGAAAAGAGTTAGGGAATAGCCCAACGACGACGAATCTCGGGACAACCTCGGAGGGCTCCACGATAGAGAAAGAAAAAGAAACTTGGGTGATGAATCCCAGCTCTAAATGAAGAAATGGGTCAGGTCTCAACCCAACAACGTCAAATCTCGGGACAACCTCGGGGGGTCCCGGGAGAGAAAAAAAGGCACAAGTTATGAAACTCGACTCTAAAAGAGAAAAAGGAAGCCCAGTGACATCAAACCTCAGGACGACCTCGGGGGGTCCCATGAGAGAGAAAAAGGCAGGGGTTATGAAACTCGGCTCTAAAAGAGAAAAAAGAGTTGGGCAATAGCCTAACAACGTCAAACCTTGGGACGACCTCGGGGGGTCCCGGGAGAGAGAAAGATGCACGGGTTGATAAAACCCGACTTTAAACAAAAATGAAAGAGAAGAGATACTCTAATCAATCAAAAGAAAACATAAAAGCAAAATGCATAACCTAAACAAGGTGTTTGTGCTAAAGGGAAAGTTCTAAACAGCTAGATGAAGTAAAAAGAAGCTATGTAGTCCAGTAACCGGGTACCTTCTAAATAGAGTCAAAAATATACCTCTTTGACCAAGTAGTACCTGGCCATGTCAAACAGTATGCAATAACCCTTGGTTTATTTTATTTTCTCCTTTCTTCTTTTATTTTTGAAAAGTAACCAATGAAAATGGAAAAAGGAGATAGAAAATAATGTGATGCAATGCTAATAGTAATGATAAACTTAAGGCAAGAACATATTGAGATGTTTTTCGAGTTTAGCTCACTTTCTTAAGTATTCCCCAGCGGAGTCGCCACTGTAAAGAATTTTCTCGAAAAATGTGTCACCCTTCCCTTTTAAAAACACTTATTTTTATAAAACGCTCTCATTTTTAAGGTTTTAAAAGAAAAGCAAAGTTTTATGTTTTTGAAAATGCATCCGTGTTAAGGGCTGCACAATTGGAGTCACCACTTGATTTTTAATGAAAAATCAAGAAAACAAAACTTTCAAGGTACTAGTCATTCATTACCAGAGATAATAGTTCAGGAGCTAGGGTACGAGAAGGGAAGGTGTTAGACACCCCTCTCTCCCGATCAGAAGATCGACCTCTACTTAACCGTTTCTTTTGTTCTTGTCTTAAGTTTCTCAAAGGTAACACATACAAAATGGGGGTTGAAGAGAGATCATACAAAAACAAACAATGAAACAAAACCTAACTTAAAACTAAGGTATTCTAAGCATACTTGCACTTATTTGCATGTTAAAAGAGTAGATGGCAATATACCAGTGCAATAATATAGAAAATAGATATGTTGTTAATGTAAAAAGGGTGCAGAAAGCTACTAAAAAGTCACTGATGTTTACAGAGGTGGCGCACGCCACCTCTTAACCTGGCGCACGCCACATGAACATGGTGCACGCCACTTTTGGACTCTCTGGAGGTTGCACGCGTCACTATGGCACAGGGAGCTCGACACCTGGATGACCAAAAGGAGTTACTGTTTTAAGAAAACAGTGTGTTAGTGTGTGAAAGTGTTTTATATTTCAAAAAAAAAAAAAGAAATATGGCATTTCACGTAACCGACTTTCAGCATATAGTTTAAAAACCTACGTTGCATGTTTTTTCAAGAGAAAATCTAGAAAGAAACTACGTTGCATGTTTTTTTAAGAGAAATGGAAAGATGTTTGTTCATAAATAAAAAATAAAGTCGGGGAGAATGAGGCCAACGGCCTCTTTCTCCCTTTTACCGAGTAAAAAAAAACTAGATAGATAAAAAAAAGACAAATGGCCTACTGTGAATCTTGGTCGAAAAGAGAGTTTCAAGCGGAGGTGCGGGTGCTATCTGGTAACTTTCTTTAAATACTGCGCGTCATGTTTCGGGGAGCTCTCTGTGCAGTTTCGAGTCTTCGAAACTTGGCAGGTATAGGGGTTTGTCTATTGATTTGATTCAATTCGATTAGTTCAATTCAATTAATCTTCGTGATCCAGTTCAGGTTTACAATTCGGCAGAGTATTGGCACTCTTTGGGTTAATAATTCTTAAAACATAGAGGGTAAGGATCCTATTTATAGATTTTAGGAGAGGAGGTTGCCAAATAGGCAGAAACTTCTTCTCAAGGTGGCGCACGCCTAGTTAAGGTGGCTTGAGCCACCTTTGTCATGGCATGGCCAGGGCACAGAAAAGAAGTGGCGTGCGTAGGGTTGGAGAAAGGTGGCGTGCTCCACTTGAAAGTGACGCGTTGGTTGGGAAGGTGCACCAATGGGTGTTTTTGGGTGTTCCTTGAACTCTCGAATTTGCACAGAGTTCTCTTCAACACGGCTTATGCATGCACTCATCATCGAAAGTAAACCGAATAAATCTATACACGGATTAGTCAAAATTAAGGTGTCTACAGTATGCACCCTATTTTTGGAGTATATGGTATGCACCCCACTTTTTCACCCAAAAAAAAGTCATAACCAAAGGTCATAATTAAAACACCAAAAAAGATTATAACTATTTTACTAGAAAAAAATCATAAACTTAACCATAAAACGCCATAATCAAAAACCACAAAAAGTTATAACGTTCAATTTTTAATTTAACATTTCAAATATTTTATAAATTTAATCACAAATAGCCATACTTCTAATCACAAAATCTCATAAGTTGTGTATTATATAGCCCAAAACATGATGTGGGTACTGAAGTCCATCCCTATTTATTTTTTCTATATTTCTCTTCTCTCTTTTCTTCTCTTTTTTATTCTCTTACTCTTTTTTATATATTTTAAAAATAATAAATTAAAATAAAACTTTTTAAATTATAACTTAACCAAGTTTAAAAAATAAGACTTTGAATGCTCCCAATGAGATAAATTGGGTTGTGGTTTAAGAATTGTCAACAACCCAACTATCCTCATTTTTCATTTATTCCCACACAATGCCTCTCTAACTCTAGTGTCATTAATCGGATGAAATTACTTACCTCCCATTTTTGTTGAACATTTTTTCTTAATTTAATTGCTTGTATATTAATTTGCAAAAAATAATTTTAAATAATCAATTTTTGATTTTTATTAAAATCTAGAATTATTCAATAAAATGTTTTTATTAACAGTTTGGTTAATGAATTTTTTTCCAAACTCTCCCAACCAAATCTGTTCACACCATTTAAGGTTTATTAGAGAACTGTGAACTAACTGGTTCACCAAGCCCCTTCTTTTTAACCTCCTTCCATGGTGTCCATCTTTGCCCCCAACTAGACATCAGACATTTTCTTCAATTGTTTTAATCAGGATGACAGCTCATTTTTCATTCTATGGAGTATGTACATGTACAGGTATATGTACGTACATATGCAGAAATTCAGTATTTTTCAAAAAAATTCAAAATAAGTGCCGTATTAGCCAAGACACATGTCAAACACACACACCACGTGAAATATTTTAAACTATTATTTTTTTTTTATACAAAACACAACATCGACCACGTGTGTCCAATAATAAACACATACACCATTAGACTAATCATTTTTTTTAAAAAAATCCAAAACCAAATAATAATTAGAATAATATTTTTTTTGTCGTATCCACAACTCCAGGCAGTATTGGTGTCTTGATTTTCTTAAAATGGCATCAGTATCCAGAGAATTCTATTTGATGAATGAAAAGATTAATAGGATTTCTATTTTTCTTCACATGTTACCATCTCCAGTATCTCAAAATGCCCACAAATGGGAGGGAAAATGGAAAAAGAATGGAGAGAGAAAGAGAGATCTGAACTGCACAATCAGTAACCATTTCTTGAAAGTACATACATGTCATTGAATTAGTACAATGATTAGATACCCTTTTGAAGAAGAAAGGAACAAGTTCTCGAGAAGCACAGCACATACCAATCACCTAAAACACTCTTCTCCTCCACTTCAAAAATCAGGTCAGTAATTCGATCTATGGGGAGAACAATGTGGGTTGAGTTCGGAGCACCTAACATAAAGTGGGTCTCGGATTGTGCTAGTCATCGCAAGCTGAAACAGGGCTCGCTCTCAACACATCGACACCCAAAAACTAAAGTCCATGTCGCTCACTGCAACTACAAAGCTTTACCGGTTGCAGGTATGGAGGCCGCTTGGTGAAAGGACTGGCAGATCATCATGTTGTCGTTTTCGATGCCATTGCCCGATGTTGCACTGCTCTTGACAGTTTGCTCTAAAAGGTGAACGAGAGAGAGAAATATTTCCATCCTTGTGACATCCCGGTTAGCCTGTATGTATACATTCTATATGTCAAAGACCAGCACAAAGATGACAAGGGTACAATATGAAGAAGTTTAGATATGCAAAAGGAAGCGCAAAACTTTCAGGTTTACACGAGAACATGCAATATAACTTGTAGCCCCCAAGTAATATATATATGTATATATATATATATATATATATATATAAACCCCTCAAGGAACTTGCATATCAAGTCCCATGAGAGATGGAGAGAGAGATGATTGTCCCACATTCTCTACTCCTCCCTATGGCCATGTTAGTTTGGGGTATAAACAAGGTTGTACAGGACTATACGAGAATAGTCTCATATAGTTTTGTGTTTTGGTTAGTTGGGACTATCTATCCTATAACTATCATAGTTG
>JAUTBS010387497.1:0-10315 GCA_032361285.1 Aequorea victoria | reverse complement strand
AATGTTCTGAAATAAGCTCAACCACAAACAAAGCATTAGCAACAACAAATCAATGTTGTTATAATCAAAACCAAAAAGCATGGGCATGATTGAAAAGGCCGAAGGCTACAATCTTCCCCGGTATGATTGAAAAAGGCCTTTTAGGCTAACAGACCCTTATACCTTTCTGTCTATATATGAATCACCTCTAAGGGATTGTTTTAAAATTAATTAAAATTCTTCAAAGTGGACTATTATTCTGAGATTTTGACGTAGAATGTTCAAAAATAGCATAGGGGTTTTAAAACATGTTTTTGGATCCGACCAAAATAACACATGTTAATAACATGCTAAACTAAATCTTTTTGAAACAAATTTTCAGTTAGTCCGTGCTTGGATAGCACAAAAAATCTGAAATTGAGTTTTAAGTTCAATGTTTAGTCATTTCCTTGAGATTCCTTACTCCCCCCTCTTCTTTTCTACCCTTTTATCCATGCAAGAATTATTTTTAACCATCTTAAAATCACTTCATATGTTATCTTAGACATTTTTACTAACTTTTTCATAGGTCTTTATTTATTTCTCCATCATGATCTTGAATCAAGAAAGTTCATATTTTTTAGGTTCAATGTCATTCTCCTATGTTTTTCCATGTTCTTATCTAATTTTTGTTTGAAGAGGGATGAGAGATGTGAGATGATTTTATAACTTTAAAGAAATGTTTTAAGATGTTCTTACTTGATAATTTCTTGGTTTGAGGGACTAAGTTTCAAGTTCTTTCTTCTTTCTTCTTCCTCCTTTCTTTCTTTCTTTCCTTCTTCTTCCTTTCTTCTTTATTTGCTTTCTCTCCTCTCTTTTCTCCAATGGCCAACGAAATTGTAGAGAGAGGAGAAGACTTGAGCAAATGAATTTTTATGTTGGCAAAGGTTTGGGGTGAAAAGACCATTTGACCCCTCATTTAGTTTCTATCCAGTTCCAAGTTGGATACTTTGTCTCTCTAGTTTGATTCAATCCCAACTAAATATTGGGATCCAAGATAGTTAGTACCATGTTTGGTATGAATAATTCATTTTTAGTAAGCCTCTTGTTTGATTTAATTGGGAATACATTCCTTAATTTAAGGGTACTTTGACAAGACTTATTTTTCTTTTTTTATTATTTTATTTATCTCAAATTCATGCTTCTCTCATCAAATCATGTTCTACGTATATTTTTCACTATTCATTGAAGACTTCGAAAGGTTTCATGATGTAGGAAAACTAACTTTTCAAGCATAGGCCATGATTTCCCATCTTTTTTTTTTTTTTTTCCCTAAAAAATGTCACATCACTCCCCCTCTCATGGGGGTGCCGGACAAGGGATTCTAGAAGATTCATTTTATTTTATTTTATTAATTTATTTTTATAATTTATGAGAATTAAATTGGGTTTGGGCCAAAATTAAAGTTTTGGGTCAAATTTTCAAGTTTTGAGTCTAACCTTGATTTGGGCTTGCTATTTAATTCTTTGGGCGACCAATAATATAATTAGACTCAAATATTTAATTATGTTGGGCCCCATAATGTTTTGCTCAAAACCTAATTAAATTTCCCTATTGGGCTTCTTAAAGTTTGGGCTTCATTTAGGCCTTTCATGAATTTTCTTCTTTTAGCTATTAATTGAGTACTTTAGTTTATGGTTTTGTTGGGCCCTTATAGTTGGACTTAGCCTCATAATCTACCCAAATTTCTATTTAAAGTTTTTGGCTTTAGGAGTTCCTAGGCCTTAGTTTAGCCCGTTTCGATTTTCTAGGATTTTCTAACTTAAACTCTCTTTTAAAATTCCTTGTTCAGAATTATTTGGATCATTTTTCTCTATTCTATCATTCTATACTTGTCTCATGTCACATTCCATGCAGTTATTCCTTTGATTCAAGGGTTCAAATGCCATCCCCCAAAATTTTACGCTTTTATTCTAGGTTTAGTGCTTAATGACTGTATTGCGGAAAGTGAGGTGTCACACTTTCAAATCAAATTGTATGATATACTCTCTTGCAAAAATCATGGCGTAATTGATTTAAAGATAATAAAAAGAAGATGATTTCTTATTTATATATGGTGCGACCATGAGATAGGATTTTTGAGATATGAATAAAGTTCAAGGAAAGCTTTCTTCGGAGATGACTTTGGCCAGCTAGGGAACATAACTAGTTTGAATCTCGTGTTGACCCTAGTTAACTAATATTTGAAATCTACTACTATACTAGAAAAATTGAACTATGAAAATATTTGATTGGGATACATCTTTAAATGAATTTTACAAACTTTTGATGAAAACTGAATTCTACAAATTAAATTTGAATTTTTTATTGCTACAGTTAGTGCCACATGGTTGGTCAATGTATGTATATATGTATGTAAATTTAGGTTTCTAGAGGCTATCACTTCTTATATATATTGTTTAATTTGGATTGAACTATTAGAATTGGATAGATTTTACGTGAAGCTTAGGTGAAGTTGGTTAGGGTGGTGAATAGTAAAAAATGTCGATTATTAAAAAACACAATAGAAAAATATTGTAGTATTATATCACAATCATATTATGTTGGAAAGTGCCTTTAGGCACGGGCAATTCGCTAGTATATATATATTATATAATAGTTATATATATATAAACATAAAAGAATTATATATATAAATATTATGTAATCAACTAATAAAATATGTTTAGATCTTTCCAAAACATGATAAAACATCATAAATAATGATTAAAGAGAAGAAATGAGGAAGAAAACCATGACAAAACTAAGATTCAAAAGCCAGTAATGGTTGTCCCGAGCTTTGAGTCGACCCACAGGATGATGGTGTCGACTCATGGCTGCCCAGACCACTTTAGTGCCGACACAAGCCACCTTTTTGTCGACACAAAGACCCTGGTGTCGACATAAAGGCCTTGTGGTATGACCCAGCTTGCCTCGTCTTGACCAGGACCCTTTTGGGTCGACTCACAGCCCTTTTGTGTCGACCCAAACCCCATGTGACCCCTTTGGTGTTGACACAAAGCCTTCTGTGTCGACCCAATATCCCTGAGACCATCTTTATGTCGGCACCAACCCGTCTGGTGTCGACCCGCTGGACCTGGAACTTGAGAAATAATTTGAAACAAATTCAAATCAATT
This sequence comes from Aequorea victoria, assembly GCA_032361285.1. Taxonomy (NCBI): domain Eukaryota; kingdom Metazoa; phylum Cnidaria; class Hydrozoa; order Leptothecata; family Aequoreidae; genus Aequorea; species Aequorea victoria. Next base: position 7,180 of record JAUTBS010387497.1, on the reverse strand, counting down.
AGGACATGTTTGGATGCAGGTTAAAAATACTTTAAATCAATTTATGCTCAGTTTAACATATATAATTAATTCTAAAAAGTCTATGCCCTGTTTAGGCATTAGTTAAGGGACAAACTAAATTAATTAATAATAAATTAACTTCATTAACAAACATGGAAAATTATTAAATGGGTTAAGGGACCGTTTGGTAGTTGTAGGTAGTTTTTTAGTCTCGTTTAATATTTTTAATTATTGTATTATATCAAGTTGAGATTTATTGCATTCATTATTCTTAGAGATTAGCTTAGACTTGAGGTGAGTGGATTCTTACTATATATTTTTCAAATAAATCCCCTTATTCCCCAAAAATTATTTTTAAAAAAAGTTATATCTGCTTTAAATGTTTTCACTTATGCTTTTATATGCAAACTCCTTACATAAATATTTTAAGGAAAATATATATATGTTTTAAATGCTTTCAAATCAAATTGTATGATATACTCTCTTGCAAAAATTCTAACATAACTGATTTAAAGATAATGAGAAGAAGATTTCTTATTTATATATGGTGCGACAATGAGATAAGATTCTTAGGATATGAATAAAGTCCAAGAAAAAGCTCTCTTCGGAGATAACTTTGGCCAGCTACGAAACAAAACCGGTTTGAATCTCATGTTGACCCTAGTTGACTTAACGGTTAAGGGATAGCCCGGGTGAGTCTGGTGACCTTAACTGAAATCGTGTAGGGAACAAACCCAGGTACCAACCTGTTGTGACTCTATTTTCGATATTAGATCTAAGGGCCAAAAGACCCCGAGTTATGATACGGCATTGATACTATGTATGCTCGGGCTATTCTTTTAGCTTTGATTGATTGATTATTCTTACTCTTGTATGAGCGTGTCATTATACCAGTTATTATATGATGACACTGTTATAGATATGATTGAGAACACCTCTGATGTTCAATTTTAAATGGAAAAATATATGTATTTTTAGAAATGAAATGAAATGAATTGATGGGTTATATGTTTACCTTTTTTTATTACACTGTATATGTCATGCCATGATATATTAATGTACAAAATATTTTATATCACCTGTTTTAAAACTGTATTGTACTATGCATGATTGCTTTCACCAATTTATACTGATGTTTTACCATAACATTTTAGATAACCTATGAGATGAGATCGAGTTGATGGACTGCTGCGTGGAATCTAGGAGTTTTTGACCTCTAGGACATTTTATCATATTTTTCTATTGCACTGTTTAGTACATTTATCATTGATACTATGACATTGTTATGATGAGATATTGGGCTGTTTGACCCATTTATGATGAGAACAAATTTTATTGTTTAAAATTCATGGAAATTAATATTGTTTTAGCATATAATTAGCTAAATTATTATTAAAACTTATTTGGTTTGTTGGGCCAAGGCCCATGAACCATGGCCGGTCAAATTTCCGAATTTGGGGCGTGATAAGTTTGGTATCAAAGCATAAAATTTTAAAAACACACATTGCATCATGTCTTAGAAGAGGTCTGGATCCCTAGTGTCCTATTAGTTGTGAGTTTTTGATTTATAGTTTATCAAGGTTTATCTCACATGTGCTTATATATATATTGATCTTATGATATCAGTAGATGGCTCGCCCTAGACGCAACTTGAACTCTGCAATTGCATCGACAAAAGGTGCATAAGGGGAGCATACCCCGATCACTACACCTGTGACTGAGACCCTAGTGGCTCCAGCAGCCCCAAATGTTCCAGTTACCGATGGAACCCTTTAGGCTCTCCAAGCACTGGTAGGCATGCTTGTTGGGCAACAAGCTCAACCGAGAGCAATTAATGAAGACAGATCTATGACCTTGGATAAAGATTTAGTGTTCGAAAAGTTTATAAAGGCACATCCTCCGACCTTCAAAGGATCGACCAACCCCGATGATGTAGGAACTAGGAAGCTGAGGATTGAGAAGATCTTCGAGCACTTAGGTTGCATTGATGACCATAAAGTTTCATTGGCAACTTATGTTCTAGAAGGACCAGTCGTGCATTGGTGGCGCATGGTGAAGCGCCAATTTAAAGAAACAAAGCAGGAGCTCATCTAGAAAAAGTTTTCAGAGCTGTTTGACGACAAGTTCTACCCTATGGCAATCAAAAAACAAAAGCAAGTGAAATTCCTAACGATTGAGTAGAAAGGAATGACGATAGCAGAGTATGAAGCAAAGTTCACCGAATTGTCGAGGTTTGTGCTGCAGTATGTTATAAACGAAGCAGACAAGGTAGTTATGTTCGAGAGAGGTTTATGCCATGCTATTTGTAGTAGAGTGTCATTGTTCGAGGCAAAGTCATTGTACGAACTAGTGACCAAGGCTCTTCTGGCAGATAAAATTTTGGACGATGCGCAAAAGCACAGGAAATCGCAACCGAAGAGGAATAGAGACCAGAAACTGACCGGATGTCATAATGGAGGTGGTAATCCTGTCTAGAAGACTCACACTGAAGCTCAACCCTGGAATCAGAATGGTGGAGATGCGAAGCAACTAACTTGAAATCCGTACAACTAGTGTGAAAAGGTTCACTCTCGTGGACACTACTATGATGGGACACTAAAGACATGCTACAACTGTGGTAAGACTGGACACATGTCCACTTACTACTAGAATAAAGGAACGGGAGGACCGCAATAGTAGCAACCGATTTAGATTCAAAAGCCACCAACACTTATCATTGGACTAGCTCCATCCCATCCTAACCGTCAGGAAAATCAGTGACAACCCTATTACAATCGGGCGCAAGGACAAGGAGTAGCTACTCAGGGACGCGTCTACGATCTCACTCGCAAGGAGGGTGAAGCTTCACCATCCGTGGTGCAAGGTATCATCACCATATCCTCTGTATATGCTAAAGTTCTTATAGACTCTGGTGCTACACGTTCTTTCACTTCACTAAAATTCTTGCACCATTTAGATTTTGTGATAGAACTTTTGGATGTATATCTCTTAGTGTCCACTCCAGTTGGGGACACAGTTCTTTTTCGTGAGATATGCCATCTTGGAGTTGTGGAGATGGGTGATAAGATGCTACCTGTAGATCTTATTTTTTTGGCCATTCATGACTTTAATGTTATCTTGGGCATGGATTAGCTCTTCAAGCATCACACAACCATTGATTGTTATTACAAGCGAGCAGTTTTTAGTATCCCGGGCCAACCCAAGTTCTTCTTCTAAGGAGACGTGGGGTTAGCAGCCCTTCAAGAAAATCGGATGTTGAGGAGAAGTTATGAAGGTATTTCGGCTTATGTGTTTGGCACAAAAGTATATGAGGCGAAGTTGGATGAGCTATCTGTTGTAAGAGAATTTCCAGACATCTTTCCTGAAGACCTGCCTGGTATTCCTCCTAATCGTGAGATTAAGTTCATGATAGATCTTCTTCCTGGTACTATGCCTATCTCTAAGGCACTGTACAAGATGGCACCATTGGAGTTAAGGGAGTTGCAATCTCAGTCGCAAGAGTTGTTGGATAAGGATTTTGTCCGACCCAGTATTTTACCATGGTGAGCTCCAGTTTTTCTTATGAAGAAAAATGATGGTCTATGCGTCTATGCATCGACTACAGAGAATTGGACAAGATTACTATCAAGAACAGGTACCCGTTGCCGCGTATCAATGATTTTTTTGATCAACTACAGGGAGCACAGGTGTTCTCCAAGATTGATTTATGATCTTGTTATTACCAACTAAAAGTTAAGGAGGCAGACATCTCAAAAACGGCTTTCAAGACTCGATATGGTCACCATGAATTCTTGGTTATGCCTTTTGATTTGGCCAATGCTCCAACAGCATTCATGGACTTGATGAGTCAGGTCTTCAAGCCACAGTTAGATCATTTTGTCGTTGTGTTCATCGATGATATTTTGATTTACTCTAAAAGCAAGGAGGAGCATGAGGAACATCTGCGGAAAGTCTTTCAAACCCTACAGGAGAAGAGGTTATATGCCAAGTTCAGCAAGTGTGAGTTCTGGTTGGACAGTGTATCTTTCCTTGGCCATGTGATAGGCAAGGATGGAGTCTCCGTAGACAGTGGCAAGATTGAGGCGATTATTGATTGGCCACGACCAACGTCAGTGACTGAGATACGTAGTTTCTTGGGACTGGTGGGCTATTATCAATGGTTCATGGAAGGGTTTTCTCACCTTGCCCTGCCACTTATTAGCCTTACTTAGATGGGAGTGAAGTGTGATTGGACCAACAAGTGTGAGAATAGCTTTCAAGAGCTCAAGAAGAGATTAACTTCAGCACCAGTTCTGGCTTTACCTACCGAATGAGGAAATTTTGTGATCTACAGTGATGCGTCGCATCAAGATTTAGGCTGTGTTCTGTTGCAACATGGCAAGGTGATAGCTTATGCTTCACGCTAGTTAAATGTTCATGAGAAGAACTAGCCCACGCACGACTTAGAGTTGGCCGCCATTATTTTTGCACTAAAGATATGGTGGCATTATTTATATGAGAAATCTTACGAGATCTACACTAACCACTAGAGTTTGAAATATATTTTCACGCAGAAGGAGCTCAACTTGAGGCAAAAGTGATGGCTCGAATGACTAAAGGACTACGATGTGGAGATTCATTATCACCCGAGAAACTCAAACGTTGTGGCAGACGCTTTGAGCAGGAAGTCTTCGGAAGGCATCATGGTATCATTGATAGTTCAACACAAACTACTAGAAAATTTGAGAAGGATGAAAATTGAGGTACAACAGCATGGAAGAACGGCCTTGTGTAGTCAGTTGACCATGAGACCGACTTTGTTGGAGAGAATTTGTGTGGCTCAGCAAGATGATCTTCAATGCATGAAGAATGTGGAAGAATTGCACAAATGAGAGATGAAGGATTTCAGCATCAGCAATGAAGGAGTTCTCAAATTCAATGACCGAGTGTGTGTAGCCAACAAAGAGCTGAGGAAAGAGATTCTGACCGAAGCTCATAGTTCTGGGTGCAACATTCATCCAGCAGGAACAAAGATCTATAGGGATCTTAGAGAGCACTTTTGGTGGAAGGGCATGAAACGGGAGATAGCAGAATTCGTGGCACAATGTTTGACCTACCAACAAGTGATCGAGCAGCAAAGACCAGCGAAAAAGCTTCAACCATTACCACTACCTGAGTGGAAATGGAAAAAAATATCACGATGGATTTCGTATCAGGCTTTCCTCTTACACGCAGTGGACACGACGCAGTTTGGGTTATTATGAATCGTCTTATGAAGTCAGTTCATTACATTGCCATCAAAATGACTTATTCTTTGCACTGTCTAGCGGAGTTGTATGTGCGAGAGATCGTCAGACTTCATGGTTCACCAATTTTTATCATTTTAGATCGTGACCCACATTTCGTTTCGAAGTTTTGTAGTGCCCTGCAGTCAGCTATGGGTACGCATTTAGACTTCAGCTCAGCATATCACCTGCAAACCGATGGCTAATTAGAAAGGATGATTCAGATGTTAGAAAACATGTTGAGAGCTTGCACTTTGGAATGGAAAGATAATTAGGACGACCAGTTACCATTGATAAAATTCTCGTACAACAACAGTTATCACTCAAGTTTGGAGGTTGCACCGCATCAAGTCTTGTATGGGTGGAAGTGTAGATTCTCGTTGTCTTGGTATGAAGTTGGCGAGCGATAGCTCCTTGGACCGAATTTAGTGGAGAACGCGACTCAAAAGATTGCAGTTATTCGAACAAGATTTTAGCAGCTCAAAGTCGACAAAAGAGTTGTGTCGATTCGCGTAGAAGAGACTTGGAGTTTTCTATTGGTGATATGGTATTCCTCAAGGTTTCACCTTGGAAAGAAATTATCTATTTTGGCAAAAAGAAAAAGTTGAGTCCCCGATACATTGGACCTTTCGATGTTATTGAGTGTGTTGGCGAGGTGACGTATCGGGTCCAGTTGCAAAAGAGCCTGACTTTCCCGTTTGGTTCAAAGGAACTCCTTGTATGGAAGCCTACCACTGATGCAAAGGATTAGCACCAGCTGGGATCAACCGTGAAGGAGAGAAGAGACTAGCCAAAGAAGCAAGGGTTGCCCCAGAGACTCAATCGAGCATGAAGAAGGCCTCTCCCGTTGACCATTACAGATGAGAGCACTAAACAGTATTCCTATATTGCTTGGTGATAGCTCTTTCTTATCTGTTAGAAAATGAGTATTGAAGGGGGCTTGAGTGATGTGCTTGGGTAGCCTTGCCACCCAGCCTCACCGGGGTGCATAGTGTGTTTCATGTTTCTATACTGAGGAAATATGTTTTTAGCCCGACACACGTGATAGATTATGAGCTGCTTCAGGTTTGTGAGGATTTGACATATGAAAAGAAATCGGTACAGATTTTGAATACGAAAGATAAGGTTCTTCAGAACAAACTGATTCGCATTGTCAAGATCTTTTTGCATAATCATAAAGTAGAAGAGGCTACGTGGGAACGCGAAGACGAGATTCGCGAGCGTTATCCCTATCTGTTTCCTCAAGGTTAGTCTATAATTTCGAGGACAAAATTCTTTTAATGGGGGAGAATGTAAAATCTGGTAAAATTTAAAATTTTAAAAAACTAATTATTAATTCAATAATTCAATTAATTAATTAATAAATAAACTAATTAAATAAAAATATAATTAACTAAAGTATTTCCTGAAATATTAATTACTTAAAAACTATTTAAACTTTAATTGAAGTATCTTGTTATTAATTAGTTGAATTAATTAAGAGAAGAAGTAAAAAAGGAATAAAGAAAAGAAGATGGAAATTATGGAATGCCAACTGTGTATTTCTAAATCTTGGAACATTTGAAATTAGGAATAGGTCAGCAACATCCCTTCCTTAGGGGAGTTGGTTTTGGGAGTGTTGAGGGAAATCAAGCATCCCAACCCTGATTTTATGGCATCTCCTCCATGTTATATGAGATTTCTCATCCCCTCTGGAACCACCTCTCTTAATCTCTAAGACTCTTTTAGTTTTTTTTTCTCTCACGACCCTCTGTTCTTCACAACCCAGCACCACCACCACTACCAATCACCATCACAGTCATGCATCACCACTGTCTGTAACGCCCCGAATTTACCAGGTCGTTAGGTGACATAATAAATAATAATTAGGGTTATACTAAACATTCATTCCACACTTGATAAGTACTTAGCATATA
>JAUTBS010387386.1:0-10316 GCA_032361285.1 Aequorea victoria | reverse complement strand
AGTTCATGAGAAGGGCTTAAATGTAATTATTTGAACTTTTAATTTAAAATCTAATTCATTAGTTTGATTAATGGGTCGATGAACTTAAATTTTCATGTTAGAACCTAATCCAAAATCTCGTGTTTGGTCCGTGATCTAGGTGACTGAACATAGTTCTTTAAACTTAACTTTAAATTCATTGGATTCTAGGTTCAAGACTTCATTAATTTGATCATCTTTTCGGGTTGAACTTCTAATTTCACTATTAGGGTTTGTGTAGATTGAATTATAGGGGTTAAACGCTTTCTAGACAAGTTAGGATAAGACTACGCCTAGGTTAAAGTGTCGACGAAAAACTGGGTCTTTATAGTATCAGCATAGACCCGAAGGTCATAAATCTAAACTCATATAATAAACTTATGCTCTCATACCAAACTTGGTATCAGCATAGACCCAATGGTCATAAATCTAAACTCATATAATAAACTTATGCTCTGATACCAAACTTGTCACACACCAATTAGGGAATGGTGATCGGCCATGGTTTATGGGCCTGTGGCCCAACAAACCAAGTAAGCATTAACAATAATACGCGATCTGTTTTCTTAATTAAGATACAATTTAATGCATTTAATATAGAATATTCCATTTTATTACCAATTGGGTCAACAGCCCATAAATCCAATAATGATGTTGTACAGCATCAATATTTCATGTATCATAATGTTAACGACAATACAGAGTATGCGAAAGTAATGACAGTAGATAATGCATGTCCTAGAGGTCTGTATATATGTTGATCTCTTGAAGCCATCGAGTCCATAATCCAAGCTTCTCCTTGCTTAACCTGAAAATGTGTAAATACAACATCAGCAAAAAGCTGGTGAATAAAAACATGTATAGTACATACAGTTCTAAAATAGTGAATAAAATAGATTGCATATAACATATCATGGCAAGACATATATAAATAGGGTATACGAAAAAGAAAAGTTTCTTTCAATTCATTCTTTCATTTTTTTAAAGGAGTAGTCATATGACTTATAAATTCATTCAATTCATTTAAGTTCATTTTCAATTTTCTTTTCATTTTAATTCTTATCTTATTCTTGAAAGGAAAATAGTTCATATTGGGTCTTGTCTTTACACAACATTTGTCACGCCCCATTTTCGGGATCGGTGACCGGCCTTGATTCATGAGCCTTAGCCCAGTAAATTAATTAAGCCATTATCAAAATTTGACAATTCATAAGTCAAATAATTATTCATTCACCATAAAATCATAAAATGTTTTCCTTCAATGTGGGATCAAAATGTCCATAAAACTCATAATTGTATTTCATCGACATTTAAATAATGCTCTGAATTGAAATGCGAAAGCTTAAAAGAAAGTAAATAAATTATGCATACTCTAGAGGTTAACAGTTTTGGATCTGCCGCCGAAGTCCATCCTCAACTTACTGGTTGTCTGAAAATGTTATTAGCAACGTCAGTATAAACTAGCGAGTAAAGTCATGATAGTATAATACAGTTGTAAAGCAGGGAATAAAATATCTATGTAACAACATATCATGGCATGGTATAATGCTGTAAAGAAAATGATTAATCTCAACTTGGTATTTCAACTCATTTCATTTCTTGAAAATGAACATATTTTTATTTGTCATCGTAGTCTTCTCATATCAACATAATCATCACATAAAATAATTCAGTCTTCTTATACATGAGTGGAATTTATTATTCAATATCATTGCCACTATTAACTCGGGGTCTCTTGACCCTTGGATCCAAAATCGATGAAGAGTCACTCAGGTTGACGCCTGAGATTTTTCTCAACCCGATTCCAGTAAGATCAATGCGGTTAATTCTGGTGCTGTTCCTTACTGTTGAGTCAATTAGAGTCATCGCTCTAAATGGCCAAAGTCACCCCCGAAGATGAACTATCCATTGGACTTGATTCATATCCCAAATATCCATACTCATATTTTCATAAAATATTTTCTTTCTTTGCCTTTAAATCTTCCTTGTCATGAGTTTATCAAAACACATACATTTGATTTGAAAGCATTTAATCAAAAAAATTCATTTGATAACATTTATCTAAAATAAATTTTGGGAATTTGAGAATTTTTAACGAAAGATAATAGCATGAAATTATTCACCTTGATTTCAATTTAATCTCTAAATAAAGAAGAATGTGCGAATAATACTTCAACCTGATATCATAATTTTAACGATTAAAATTTATTATTAATTGAACAAAGGATCTAACTCAAACTAACAACGATCCCTTAACCCGATGTTTAAATTAATTCAATTAATTTCTTAACTTAATGTCCAAACAAGGTTTGTAGACTAATTCCATCATAAAGTTATGATTTAATAGTTTTTAAATATTTATGCATTGGCCAAACAGAGCCTTAACAGTATTGATCAAAATTTCATTCATTTATTTTTATCCTAGATCTAAAATTATAAAATAATTAAAATGCATTTTAGTTATGATTTAACAAATTACAATTTAATAACATAAATAGTTCTTTAACTTAACTATAAAATAATTTATTTAACTTAACAATTCATTATGTAAATTTTTAATAACCATATTATGATTCATTCTATCTAATAATATACTCTATATAATTTAGTTAACCATAAAATAATTAGGTTAGTATTTAATTTAATTATTTTCAAAGTTTTCCAGCCGAACAACTCCAGAAACACAATCTGTCTCATTCCGTCCGGACGCAAATACGCAGAATTGCCATTGTCGTTCTGCAACTGAAGTTCTTCCATGTTTCTTTCTCCTATTTTCTTATTTAACCTTCATACATGTTATTATACTGTATTTCTAGGAGATTCTAACAAGTTTTGTGAATCAATTACACATTAATTTAGAAGATTGATTTTGTATATATATATATATATATGAACTGTAATAAAATTCATATTTTCTCAATTCTCATTCTACATCTTCAATTAATTTAAACTATAATCTATTATTTAACTACCCAATTCATATACTAATTAATTCAACTTAACCAGTTCATATGTTAATATATATAACGAAGTTATAAGCACTGCTAAACAAAATAAAACAGAGGTCATTAAACTTACCAAGAACACACCAGAGAAGATGAACCCAGATTCGGATGATTATGACAATGATTGTTTCCAAAATTGACGCCAAGACAAATTCTCGTGTTGACGAAGACAATAAGACAATGAACGGTTGATTTAGGGAAGAACACCAACAAAGCTAAGCTAATTTTAAAGATGAAGAAGGACGAAATGAAGAAGAACAAAAATGCAGAAGAATAGTGAGAAAGAAGAGAACTTCGTGGATCTGGTGTTTGATGGTGAAACCTGAGATGCCATGGGTATTTATAGGGGCAAAGGAAGCAATGGTTCACTCTCCAGAACCCTCCATCATCAATCAGCCCTCATATAACCGATGCAACAATGGCTGAATTAAAAACATACGTTTTGTAACATTCACCTCTACTGTTTTTAATAAAAATTGAAAATCTTCATCTTTCCTTTATTCTTTACTTAATCTTATTTATTCCATAACCTCTACTTTATTCATTTCAATTTATTCTATTTTTTTCTTTTCACTAACTGAATTAATTAAAATAATTTCATTAAAATTATCATTTTTGAAAAAAAACTTATATTTTATTTAACTAATCTTATTTTATTATTTCTTAATTTAAACACTGACATTATACAGCTAAAATTTTATTGAGGTTTAAATACTATTTTTGAATCCTCACATTTTAATTTATTTCTTAATTCATTATCTTCTATTTCGTGGCTATTATTCCTATAACTGAACATCATGAGGCTTCAGCTCCACTTCCTTGCAATAACAGTCCCATGGTTGTTACTCAAATCCAATTCAATTCCCACTTTGGCTGTTACACGATCCAAATTGCCCCTCCTCTTCTTCATCTAATTTATATTTTTGCTTTTATTTACTATTCTTTATGATTCTATTTAATTAATTCAATTATTTGAATACCAAAATTTTATATAATAAAACTTAATTCCATTACTTAATCCCATTTAAATTCTTAACATTCTTTTAATTTCAAATTTATAATTCTCTATCTTAATTATTATTTCTGAAGCATATTTTTATTTAATTAACCTAATTGTTTAATTTTTTATTCCTCTATCAATTAACTTAAGAACTAACATCAATTTATAAAATTAAAGTTTTATTTAGTTTCAAATTTAATCACTATTTTTGAATCAACTCATATTTTTATTTATGTATCTAGTTTAATTTATTAATTACATTACTTGACAAATAATACATTTTTATTTTTATTGAATTATCGGTTTTTACACTAGAGAGAGAGAGGGAGAGTGGGAAATAAAGGTTGAGGGGCTTGGGAATGGAGGGGAATTTATAGGCACTTGAGGAGTTTAATTATTCAAGATTTTGAATTTAATTTAATTTAATTCCCATAAAATTAGTCAAGTCCAACACTATTTTGATGACATAATTGGCCAAGAATTCTTTCAAGGTGGTACCATAGGGCAAGTGTTTTGTTATTTCAAGGATGATGAGAAAATGGAGAAAAAATACATTAATTTTTTTTTTTGGGTAGTTTTTTCCCATATTTTAATTATTCTATGTATTTTTATCTTTTTGAGATATATTTTTGTGTATAATTATCTCCCCCAACTAATTAATTAGGAAGGGATAAGAGGTAGAGTGCAAATTAGAGATTGCTTGCAAAATTGGACAAACATAACATCATACTTCTTTCCTTTATTTATTTATTTAAACCGAAAAATTATCAAATCAAGCTTCTCACATGGCAAATTTCTGCCAAGGGGCTATTTGGGAGCTGAATTTTTATTTTGTTTGTCTTATTTTATTAATTTAGGAATTATGTGGGTCCATTTTGGTGTTTGATTAAAAATTGGGCTTTTTATGCATTTTTTCAAGACTAGTTTATGAAATGGGCTTAATTTTATTTATTTGGGCTCTAAAATTAAAATTAGTTCCATTGATTAAATTTATGAGACTTTGGGCTTGACTTTCCATGTTGGACTTTAATTCAGGATCTCATGTTTGCATGGTGATCTAGGTGACCAAACTTAATTCTTCAACTTAACTTTAATTTTTTTAGGTTCTAACTTCAGGTCTTAATTTACTCAATCACTTTTAGTGTTGATCCCTTAATTAACAGTATTAGGGTTTACGATAATTTAATTTCTAGGTTTAGAACAGTTTGTAAACAAGATTGAGTAATTTTACGCCTAGGTTTAGCTTTATAGAAATTCGGGTCTTTACAATCTACCCCCCCATAAACAAATTTCATCCTCGAAATTTAAGGCGTTACTCCGGCTTCTTATTGCTCAAGCGTCAATGATAACATTGTCTTTACTTATGTCAAAAACTTAAATGGTCTTTAAGTCCTCAAGAACATCCCATATAACCTTGATGCATCAATCTTAAATATTTTTATGGAAATAAGTGCTTCAAATTTTTGTACTCCATAACGATCTCAATTTACTCTTGATATGATCAATGACACCAATACTTCCAAGCAATTACTAAAACTACTAACTCCAAATTATGTGACACGTAATTCTTTTTATTTTATCTTAGATGCCTCGAGCCATATGCTATTACGCTTTCAACTTACGCTATTGTGTCACTACATAATTCCTTTAAAATCTTCTCAATACTTCGTGTACACAACGTCCTATTTTAGAATCATCCAAATTGGGACATTAATTCACTTCGTCTTGGATTCCTAAAATTTAACTCTTCATAATCATTTATTCCAAACAAACATACTCATCTATGAACTAACGAAACCATTGATTTAGTCGGGTTAGCGAAAAATCTTGAATAAACTATCTATAATAACCGGCCAATCCTAAGGAGTCTCAAATACTGACTTCCATCAAAACATTTTTAGTTAGATTAGTCAAACTCCACTTTCCGACTTATCATGCCTCAAAGATTGAATTTCTTCCAAATTAATACTCCAAAATATCTTGAATAATCACCTCAATAAATTTCTCCAAGTATGCCATAAAAATTCTATTGATCATCTTCATAAATATCACCCCAAGCTTGTAATTTATCGTATTAACTCCAGATTGTTGTCTTTGGTATCTCGTCCTTTATTTGACTCGCAATATTGATTGTCGGGTAAAAGGTCAACTTCCAAGTAGCATCTTCAAACTCTTAGTTAATTGAACTAATCTTCGGTGCTAGGGGTGGTTTGTGTTCTTTTATCATAACTCCGTCGAGTAGTCTAATTGGATGTTTTATGTATAGTATTAGCAATCTACTTGTGTTTTCAATGAACAGATTCATCGTGCTCTATGACAATGTGTTTGGATCTCATGGTCTTTCCCTATACTAATTTAAGTAACTTAACTTTTAAACTCACGAGCTTGATAGGTGTCGGGTTGAGGATTGTCATATATATTAGTTAAAGCCCTACAACCTAAAAGATGGTTTCACTATACGGTTTAGGGGTACACTTAGCAATCCATGGTAAGAACTCATAATCGAAAGGTGAAAGAATCTGTGTTCAATGATTCAACCTATAGACGAACAAGGGCTATAGTACGAATAATAAAACGAATACTTTGGAAAGGATTCTCGAATCTTTTTGGAAGGATTCTCATGATTAAAATCAATTGACTACAATTAAAATCTCAAGAAAATAAGTTAAAATAATTGGTAACCAAATTAGATATTTTGCTCTGAAGTTGCGTCAGCTAAACGCGCTTCAATTCAAACCATCAAGTTTAGTTTCCGAATAAGATTTAAAGACTAATAAACTCACAAGACTACTCTCATGACAGAGTAAGCCATTAGGATCCGAAGGAAAGATAGTGATCATAACAAGGATTCAAAAGGTGATCAAAACAAATGACTAACCACGGTACTTGATTCAAGAAGAGAGGAAGTCTCAAGGTATAAGTAGAGGTTTCCTTAATATAGGTGTGTTACAAGGTTCAAGAAGAAATTTTCAACGATAGGGTACATTTGCAAGATATTAAAGAGTACGAGGTATCAAAATAAAATAGCGCGTGTAGCAGGGGATGATAAGGTAAAAAAGTACCTCCGAATTGTTGGTCTTGGTTATTAGAGTCTCCACCAGTTGTTGTTCCCTTAAGTTTTGGACAATCTTTCTTTATATGTCCGCGCTTATTACATTCGTAACAGACATACTGTCTGTTCTGTGGAAAGTTCGGACTTGGTTCTTGTTGAATTTGTGATTGGGAGTAGAGGAGTTTTTCTTGGTTCTCTGTCCTAAGAGTCTTTAGACAGTTTTTCTCAACATGACTAGGTTGTTGGCACCCATAACAAAGAGTCCTAGGACAGTTTTTCCTAGCATGACCCGTTTGATGACACCCATAACAGATAATTTGGAGTTTTGGTCGTGAACTTGTATCGAATCCCTATTGGTTTTGTTGTTGGAACCTCGAGTATGGTTTCTGTAAATTTCCCCCATGGTTTATCCTTTGATTTCTGTCGTGGATCGGTTCTCCCTTTTTTCTTTCAGTCTTCAGACAGAGACCAAACTTGATCTCGTTGATTTCCGGCCGCCATAGAGTCTAATGAAACAGCCACTTGTCTTCAAGCTTGTGCCAACTCTTGTACTTCTATATGTTGTCTGGGTCCAGCCTCTCGATTGAAATTTTGCCTTCCTCTTCTAGCCCTTTTGATCGAAATCTGATTAAAGGTAGGGTATCGTATAAGTATAGCATTATTAAAGAAGTAGCAAGTTTATTCTTATTTTCTCTTCTCATGAAAACATGATATATATGAATTACATATATTATTTATTTATTTATTTTCTTTATTTTAGAAAGATTTCAAATGGGTAGTTGGGCCCTAACTAATTTATTTGGGTAAATATTATTTTGTTGGGTTTCATTCATTGATTTGGGCCTTTTGAGATTTTGATGGGCCATTTATTTAATTGGGTCATCAATTATTACTTTAGGTTTTGAATATTAATTTGGGTTTCATGGATTCTTGGGCTTTCATTTTTGGATCTAGCCCATAATTTGTCTTTTTGATTGTTGTTTGTTTCTAACATCTTTAAGGTTTATTGTAAATTAAATCTAGGATGTCGTTACATTTATGAGGTACGCTAATCCTAGTATATTATGATTTAAATTTTGCTAGTACGGCGCATTATCGGGAAGAGATAAATTCTAGGATACTTTTCATCAAATTATTTTATTTCTAAGAACCTAGAGTTTAAGACACTTGATTAATCCTAGGATGATGAGGTTTTTCTACCTAACATAAATCTGAGACTCAGTACTCCTATAGTGCTCGTGTGTCCGATTTCGTTCCGCGTCACGTTCTCCTCATGCTTGAAAGTTTCTCCTCTGAGTTAGAAGACGGTCTTCACGCAATATATAATTACATAGACTTAATTCATTATTAAAGTCATAATATACATAAGTGTTAAAGTATAGACTTAAAATAGAGTTTTTGCTAAACGGTCGCAAGGTTTCTCCATAACTCACGCCTAAGGTTCACTAAACCTAGGCTCTGATACCAAGTTGTAACGCCCCAAAAATCCGATTCGTTATGAGACATAAATACAGTAATTAGGGTTATTCTATTAACCAAACAATCCACACGATTTAATATTTAAAATATGATAATAATATGTTGCGTTCTTGCACAGTTCACGCCCTGTTTAATATTACACACCAACAAAAACTTAAGGGAATTATAAAAAGTACAAGTCTTGAGTCGCCTCTTGTTTTGGTGAGCCACGGCTCGACCTACTCCTCGGCCTGCTCCTCGATTAGAGTTTCCTCTTCAAATCCTGGCATGAAACGCCATGAGCTGCGAAGCCCAGAAAAAATCTCCCGAACACAACATTTCTAAAACTTAATACATACAATAGGATATAATAAAATATGATATGAGACCATGATGTAAACCCTGATTCACGAATAGGACTCATTTACGCCGAAAGGATCCGACAAAACACAACAACCCCAAAAATAGAACACTTGAACTTGAGCAAATTAGGCCGCCAAACAGTCGAATACAGTCCCCCATAGCGGCGCCATGATTTCGAAAGGGTTACATACCCATCTGATCATGCAGACCCCAAATAGAACCGATCTGAAAGACCTACATTGTCACACCATGAGTCGTAACCGAGTGACATACTCAACTAGCTCATGAATTCTGAAGGATGGCAGGGTTGAGTCAGGTAAAAACACCCCATTACCACCGACCATAATGAGACCCTAACTGCTGCGCTAAGGTCTTAGTTCGACACGGTGCACCATTAAACTCTAAACCCATAAATGGTTGTAACATGGAAGGGAAACAACCCACTCCATCACTAAATCAAAACTCAAGTCACATCCACGTGAACTTGTCAACAACACACAAGGTCCAACAAGATTTAACCCTAGCCGAGCTAGACACGAGGTGAACACCCCACCCAAGACCCAGTCTATGCATGAGATATGCTGTAACATAAATTATGACCATATAACATTCATTCCAGCTATAAACATGCATTTAAACTCATGGATGATATTTAAAGAAGGAACAAATAAGGATTAGTGTAAAAAGAACTTTAAACACTTAAATACTCAAACTAGAGCACAATCCAGAATCTACCACAGAGGTTCTAAAATACTTTAAACTTATCAAAACTTACTAGAAATTTATGAAACTTTACAGAATGCTAAATAAAGTTCTTATCGACATTGTTTATGAAGAGACCAAACACTGGTTGTACACGGAATGGGGGCTAAAAATTAGTACAACAAAGGCTGTCGACATAAGAGTCTGTTTGGAAAAAATCTCATAACTCGAACTATACTTAATGAAATCAACTTCTGTAAAATAGGTATAAAACTAAACTCATCTATCTTTCTTTGGATATGTGGATGAACATTAGTGGATATTTTTGGAGAGAGATATAGGGGTTCAAAGTGATATGTTAATCTGCCTCTCTGTCACAGAAATTTCTAAATTAGCAAAGGGGTTCAAAAATACATTTTGGGACCTAACCAAATATCATACATACTCAAGACATCCCAAAGAGGCACTTTAAAAAGATAGGTTTTCATTTGAGGATCATTTGGTGCACACGAGAATTATGGGAAGAGCCTAAATACTATTATGTATTTATGATTCTTTCACAACTATGAACATACAACAATCAATCCTATTTTAACTCATCAAGAGCATATCCAAACACAACATAACATCATAATACATCAAATACAAGGTTATTAAATATTTTATTAATCATTTGTTCATCATCTTTAGTCCATTACAAACTTCCCTAGAACATGAG
>JAUTBS010387275.1:0-10318 GCA_032361285.1 Aequorea victoria | reverse complement strand
ATGGACTATTTTACAAAAGAAAATCAATATATTATTTTACACAAAAAATATTATCACATATTAAATAATTCAAAATTTAATAAATAAATTTATGAGTCTCTAACTTTTTATATTACAATGGAGAAGAGTTTGTTGTAACATTTGTCTTATGGGTCAATTTTAATGGTTGTAATCTTTTTAATCTAATGGTTAAATTACGTTGAAAGTGCCTTCAGGCACGGGTCATAACTAGTCTATATTACAATGGAGAAGGGTTTGTTGTAACATTTGTCTTATGCGTCAATTTTAATGATTGTGATCTTTTTAATCTAATGGTTAAATTATGTTAGAAGTGCCTTCAGGCACGGGTCATAACTAGTATTATATATAACAGCAATGTATATATATATTTATATATATAATCAGAAAATCAATGTATGAAAGTAATATGTAATCGACCAAAAAAATAGGTCTGGATCATCGAAAAACATGATAAAACATCTTATATATTGTTTAGAGTAGAAAGGAATAAAAAAATAATGAAAAAACTCGAGTTACAGAGCCCAGCCATGGCTGTGCTGAGCTTTGGGTCGACCCTGAAGGTTCTTGGGTCGACCCCCCATGCCTCAGACCCACTGCTGAGTTTTCTCTGCGCCGGTGTCAACCTTTGGCTTCAAGGTGTCGACCCTTTTGTGCCTGGACCACTTGGGGTCGACCCAAATTCCTTTGGTGTCGATCCTAATGACCCTTTTTGCCTTGTCTTTGAACCAGAACCCCTGTAACACTTTTGAGTCGACACCTACCCCCTTAGGGTCGACTTACAGACCTGAAATCTTTGAAAAATAAACTATTTTAAATTCAAATATTTTAGACTTTGTTTAGCATTAAGTAAAAGATGAAATAAGTTAATTAATGATTTAGTTTACACCTGAAACTAAGAATGAAACCTTTAATGGTTGGGAATGGTCTGTTTGGATAAAGTTAAATAGATTAATTGCTTTATTAGATTGTTATGAATTGTGCCAACTATTCAGGTTGACATACGAATCGTTGAGTACATTCTCTTTCTTTTGATCTTAGCATGGACCTCATTTGAGTGGCTCTCATGCTACATAATTTTTATTAAAATTCCCCATATCACCAAACTTGATTAAAAGATGAAGTAAATGTTTTAATACTTTAAATGACGTTATATGATTTTCTTTTCAAATTATGGTAGAACTATTTTGTTGATTGTTGGTACCTGAATCTGAATGGTCAATGAAGCTCTTGGTTTGCCTCCGATTAACGCTATCTAATCCTTTGCCTGGTGCTCTGCTACCAAACCTGAAAAAAGTTAGAATCCAGGTACCGGTGTGGTACCGGCTTAAGACTCTCTGATACTTAAGTCAGAGCACTGGTAGCAGATCAAAAATGGAGAAGGTGTAGGCTAGGTGTAAGACTTATCAATTGCGTACCTTTGAAGGCTATAGGCGCTGACTATT
Source organism: Aequorea victoria (assembly GCA_032361285.1). Lineage (NCBI taxonomy): Eukaryota > Metazoa > Cnidaria > Hydrozoa > Leptothecata > Aequoreidae > Aequorea > Aequorea victoria. The sequence goes on along the minus strand of JAUTBS010387275.1, from coordinate 8,855 downwards.
TATAGTTAGTCCATGATCCGGGATCATTGGAGAAGATGGGAAGGAATTCCTAAGGATCCGACTATTGGGCGCGAATCTTGGGATTTACATTGACCCTTTTGTTGATTTCTCGGTATTACCTTTCTGGTGCGCGGTGGGATACCTCCTTGGTCGGTCAGCCATACTGAGTCGACCCGTCTGACCGAGGACGTTTGCCCCGACCGAGGAGGGGGGCTACACTCGGCCATTCTTTCGGTATGTGCTGGTAGTTTGACTTTGGTCAGATGAGATGTCCTTTTACGTAGTGGCTTCTCGGGTCGACTCTTTAATGTTCGGTCGTTCGTCTACTCGGTCGGTGGGGATCAATGGATCAACTTTATCCTTATAAGAAGTCCCTTATTTTCGAGTTGTACCTGCTCGGTGAAGGGAATATCTTCATTTAAGATGTCAGTTTATACTGTTGGGATGATGTCGTTTCGACTTCCCGAAGTGACGGTTGCACGGGGCTTTTAGCGCCCTTTTCTTTTCTCGAGGCATCGGTTTTGGGATGTCAAATGCCCTATCCCTTAAATGCCAATCTTTTGGAGATCTTCTGAAAACAGCGGTCCCTTGGCCTTCCTCCGATGCGTGGCTTCATTTGAACCGTTTGTTCTTAATAGATTGAAGGACTGGCGCTGTGCATTTCTGGGGCCCTTGGATTGAAAAACTTGTTTTAATCCTGGCACTTCAGCTAACGTCTACATCTATGGGCGATAGGGGGTCATTGCTCGACTCTTCTGAAATCCCAACTCCAACATACTTGTTTTGTGTTCTTCCTCGCTCGAGCATCAACTTCCCTCGTTCGAGTTTTCATCCAAGCTACTCGGTGTCTATTCTGCTCCAGTCGTCTCATTTAGTAAGCCTTTCTATCTTCTTTTTCCTTTTCTTTATTACATTCGAGTCATTCTGGCTTCCTTTATTTTGGATTCTGAGTCGGAGTTTCTTCCTAACCTTCCCTTCTCTGCTCCTCCCCCCTCTCTTTTTTTTGCTAATAGACTTCTGTTTTTCTCTGGGGGGTTTGAACTTTCCCCATCGATTGGTGCATTCGTGCCCGATCATCCCCCATTCGAGTTATTCCTTAGGAAGGTGTCTGTTACCGTAGAGTACACCATTCCTTTTTTGAGGAGTGGGACCATGGGTTTCCCTCAGGAAGTCCGTTCTTCTGATGGTTTGAGTAGTGCCCGTACTGTCTCGCTCCTTGCCCTTCTTTCTTGAGAGTCGTCGCCAATCGACCGATGCGATGCCTCGAGTTCGATTGGTCAGCTGTTTGAGGAAGGTTCTCAGGACTTTGCTGCTGAGCTTATCTCCTCGGTCAGTCGAGCGACTGATCTGGTTCATCTTCATTCTTCCCTCTGCCTTTTCCCTTATGTTGAATTCTGGCTTGCTCAAAGTGACGAGCGGGCTTGCCTGCCCCCTGATGGCAGGTTAGCTCTGTATGAGCATGCCTTTGCCGCTGGGCTTAGGCTACCTTTCCCTAGAATAGTTAGGGAGCTTTTGGATTTCTTGGGTTTGTCCCTGGGTCAGTTAATGCCCAACGCTTGTAGGATCCTTTACGGGTCAATAATCCTTTGGGAGAAAGTCTCCGGTGGTGTACACCATCTGACGGTGGATGAATTCCTCTATTGTTATCAGCCGAGGGAAAAACAACTCGGCTGGTACTACTTCCATGCTTGGTTGGACGATCGAGTCCTTATTACTGGCTGTCCTACCTCGAACAAGTTCTGGAAAAAGAGGTTCTTCTTTCTTTCTGGACTCGACTGGGAATTCCAGCCAAACGAGGTGGTTGGTACTCACACCCCATGGATCAGGATGAAGTGGGGAAACCTGACCATGACGCCATCTCTACTAAACTCGAGATTGATGCCGAGGCAAAGGCTAGAATCAAGAAGGCTCGGGGTCACCCTGCTCGGCTCTTCGATCAATTGGTTACCCCTCACTCATTAAGTGCTTGGATGCTCAGCCCTAAGGTCCCGGGTGAGTGCCTGTATTCTTTTTGGTCGACCATTTATTTTTTTATTTCTTTTTGTTGTTTATACTTGGTTCTAATTTTGCCTTCTTTATTTGTAGGAGTGTCGAAGAGACCGGGGAGAGCTGCAGCCCAGAAGGTCTTCACCCGAGAATCCGAGGTTAAGCCCCCGGTTACAAAGAAGCCTCGGCTGACCATTCCCCAGGCAGGAGAGGGCGATCCCTCGGCGGTCGTCGAGCTGGATTCTCCTGAGGCCCCTGCTCCAGTGGTGGTTTCAGCACCTGCTGAAGGGACTTCCTCAGCCATCCCTTTTGTCGAAGCAGGGCCCAACCCTTCGAAGGGTCCTTCTGTTTCGCCCGTCGACATCTTGACTGATTATGACGTGGCTACGAATGGGATAATTGCCTTTGTAGGTGTCGCCGATCACTCTCTCTCTCTAAATTGGCGACTCTTCTCTTGGCTCGAGACTTGAGGATGTACCTTACCCGGGTAATTTTTATTGATGTCTTTTTTTCTTCTTCTTTCTTCCATGCTTTCAGCCTCCTCTTCTTTTTTGTATTTAATCCCCCTTCTTCTTGGTTTTTGTCCTCTGCAGGCTTGTGCCCGGGCTCGACACATGGCTAGCCGCTGCTATCATGCTGAGCAAACACAAGGCTGTAAATGAGCAACTAGAAAAAGAGAGGGATGAAGCTCAGAGATTAGGAGTTGAGGCTATGAAGGACAATGACCGTCTCATGGCCGAGAGGGAAATCTTTGAGAGGGAGAAGGCCCAGTTCGAAGCGAGGCTCGCCGCTGCTGAGGTTAAAGCCAAGGAAGGAGCCATAGAGGCGTTCAAGGCTTCTGAAGACTTTGAGGTGGAGACCGCTGAGTACTATGTCAGTGGTTTCAACGCAATGAAGGCCCATACAGGTGGCTTCGTTCAAAGATTTGAACTTCTCCCAGTTCCACTGGAGGATGGATAACCCTATTCCTGAGGAGGGTGGCTCGGTTGAGAAGACTACCAACAAGCCTCCAGCCTGGCCATCTCTTTTTATGAACCCCTCTTGTAATTTTTGTTTATTGTAAGAACTTTTTTTTTGAACTTTTCTTTCTTGGAATGAAAATATTGTAAACATTTTGCCTCTTGTCTGAATGGCTGTTCATTTTTGAGTTTCGCTAAGTGTTGGACCTCTTGGTCATTTCACTTTTGGTTGAATAGATGGAATGCTTGATTCCAATTGGGTCTCAAGTAGCTCTTCCTTCGTTTCTAGTTGATCATACTCTTGGATATGAGCTGCCAAGTGTTTGGCCCACCGGTTGGGCTTTGTTGGCTAACCCTTTCTTTGCGTTGACTGACCAGTACTTTGGGAAAATGAAATTGCCAAGTGCCTGGTTCCTCAGTCAGGCTTTGTTGGGTAACCCTTTTTACCTCTAACCTGTTGAGATTTGTCTTTGGGACTTGGTTGAATGTCTTTAAGTCGGTTCAACCATAATTGGGCCGAGTACATCCTAAGATGACCTATTTTGTTAAAATTTTATCTTTGGGCCTTGGTTGGATGCCTTTAAGTCAATCCAGCCATAATAGGGCCGAGTAGGTCCTGAGGTGATCTACTTCATTGAACTTTTATCTTTGGGCCTTGGTTGGACGCCTTTAAGTCGATCCAGCCATAATAGGGCCGAGTAGGTCCTGAGGTGACCTACTTCGTTGAACTTTTATTTTTGGGTCTTGGTTGGACACCTTTAAGTCAATCCAGTCATATTAGGGCCGAGTAGGTCCTGAGGTGACCTACTTCGTTGAACTTTTATTTTTGGGCCTTGGTTAGACGCCTTTAAGTCGATCTAGCCATAATTGGGCCGAGTAGGTCCTGAGATGACCTACTCTGTCGAGCTTTTATCTTTGGGCCTTGGTTGAACACCTTTAAGTCGATCCAGCCATAATTGGGCTGAGTAGGTCCTGAGGTGACCTGCTTCATTGAACTTTTGTCTTTGGGCCTTGGTTGGACGCCTTTAAGTCGATCCAGCCATAATAGGGCCGAGTAGGTCCTAAGGTGACCTACTTTGTTGAACTTTTATTTTTAGGTTTTGGTTGGACGCCTTTAAGTCGATCCAGCCATAATTGGGCTGAGTAGGTCCTGAGATGACCTACTCTGCGGCATCTTTATCTTTGGGCCTTTGTTGGACGCCTTTAAGTCGATCCAGCCATAATTGGGCCGAGTAGGTCCTGAGGTGACCTACTTCATTAAAATTTTATTTTTGGGCCTTGGTTGGACGCCTTTAAGTCGATCTAGCCATAATTGGGCCGAGTAGGTCCTGAGGTGACCTACTTCGTTGAACTTTTATCTTTAGGCTTTGGTTGGACGCTTTTAAGTCGAACCAGTCATAATTGGGCTGAGTAGGTCCTGAGAAGACCTACTCTGTCAAATTTTTCTCTGGTATACAATTCTACGTATTGAAGGGAACAAACACTTTTATTGCTTTGGTATTCTTACATATCCTTACTGATAGTACTTTTTGAGGTGCACGGCAATCCACGCGTGTGACAGTGCCCTTCCGGTTGCATCCTTTAGCCGATACACTCCGGACCTCACTCGGTCTTCTACTTGGTATGGACCTTTCTAATTTGGGCCTAACTTGCCTTCTCGTGGATCTTTAGTTGAAAGGGAGACCTTTCGGAGGACCAGGTCTCCTATTCGGAATTTTCTCTTTTTTACATTGCTGTCGTAGTACCTCTTCATTTTCTGTTGGTAGCTTGTCTTTCTGAGAGCTGAGGCTTCTCGGGCTTTATCTAACTGGTCCAAACTTTCTCGGAGGATCTGATCATTCTGCTCTTCGTCAAAGTGGGCTATTCTGTGGCTCGTTAAACTGACTTCCACAGAGATGACTGCCTCGCTTCCGTAGGTAAGCATAAAGGGAATTTCTCCTGTTGGTGTTCGGACGGTGGTCCAATAGGCCCAGAGGACGTTTGAGAGCTCCTCGGCCTAGAGGCCCTTTGCTGCCTCTAGCTTAGTCTTGATTATCTTCAGGATTGTTCGGTTATTCATCCCGACCTGTCCATTATCTTGTGGGTGGGCAGGGGAGGAGTACCTGTTCTAAATGCCGAACGAGCCGCAGAACTCTTTGAATCTTCTGCTGTCGAATTGTCTGCCATTGTCAGTGATAATAGTCTTCAGGATGCCAAATCGACATATGATCGACCTCCACACAAAGTCCAATACCTTCTGGTTGGTGATCTTTACCAATGGCTCAGCTTCTACCCACTTGGTGAAGTAGTCAATTACTACTATTAGGAATTTTACCTTACCTCTTTCGATCGGGAATGGCCCGACAATGTCGATTTCCCACTGAGCGAATGGCCATGGAGTGGAGACTACAGTGAGCTCTTTCGGCGGCTGTCTGGGGATGGTTGCAAAATTTTGGCACTTGTCGCATTCCTTGACAAAATCCTTGGCATCCTTCTGTATGGTGGGCCAGTAATAACCAGCCCTTAGGATTTTTCCTGATAGGATTCGAGCACCCGAGTAGTTACCACATACTCCTTCGTGTATCTTTTTCATTACGTATTCGGACTCCTCCTTTGAGATGCATCTCAGGTAGGGGGCCAAAAAACCTCATTTGTAGACAATGTCATCGATGAGCGTGTATTTGCTTGCTCGGTACCTTATTTTTTTGGTTTCGGCTCGGTCGGTAGGTAATTGTTCGTCTCGAAGAAAGTTGACTATGCCTTCGGCCCAAATAATGCAGACTTGCATCCAATTCATCGTCAGTGGTCCCTCTTTTGGGGTGATGCTCGGCAGGTTCAGGTACTCTATCAATATTCTTCTACCCATCTGCCCCTCGAGAGCTGAGGCCAGCCGACCAAGGTCGTCGGCTGGTTGGTTAAGGTCTCGGGGGACCCTCTCGATCATGAATTTATCAAACTTAGTAGTGAGCTCTTCGGTGATCGCTTTGTAAGCCTTCATCCGATCTTCTCGTGCTTCGTACTGTCCCTGGATTTGGCCGACCACTAGCTGTGAGTCGCTAAAAAGCCAGACCTGTGTTGCCCCCAGTGCTAATGCTAGTTTGAGGTCGACTATTACTGCCTCGTATTCAGCTTCATTGTTGGTTGGTTGGAAACCAAATCGGATGGAGTATGTTAGCTCATCCTGTTGTAGGAAGATTAGGATGAGGCCAGCACCACTAGCCGATTGGTTTGTGGACCCGTCCACGCTGACCGTCCATACTCGGTGATCGTCAAAGATTACCTCAGTTTCTGGGTTAGCTGCTGGGGGGCTTCCTTCTAGTTGTTTAGAGGACTGCTCGGTAGGCAGGTTCTCGATTGTGAATTCTGCAATGAAGTCCGCTACGGTTTGTCCTTTGATGGCTTGTCGTGATCGAAATTAGATGTCGAACTCACCCAGTTCCATTGACCACTGTGCAAGGCGACCAGAAGTCTCTAGTTTTGCAATACTTGCCGTAGTGGCTAGTCGGTTGGCACGAATATGGTATGGGACTGAAAGTAGGGTCGCAGTCTTCTAGCTGAGATGACCAGGGCAAACGCCAGCTGCTCCACTTGAGGATACCTGGATTCTGCTCCACGGAATGCTCTGCTTGTATAGTAGATTGGTCTTTGTGCTCCCTCTGCTTCTCGGATAAGGGCCAAACTCATTACGGTTTCAAAAATGGTCAAGTAGAGTAAAAGCCCTTCTCCCGGGGCTACTCGAGAGAGTAGTGGTGGAGAAGCTAAGTACAGTTTGAGGTTAAGGAATGCTTGTTCACAAGCTTCTGTCCAGATGAATGCCCTTTTCAAGACAGCAAAAAAGGGTGCACAGCGGTCAGTTGCCTTGAATATGAACCTGTTCAAGGCTGCTAACCGGCCTGTGAGCTTTTGTACCTCCTTGGTCATTTTCGGCGACTGCATCTCCAATATGTCTTTAATCTTCTCAGGGTTAGCTTCGATTCCTCGTTCACTGACCATAAAACTAAGGAATTTTCCCCCTGAGACTTCGAAGGCACATTTGGTCAGGTTCAGCTTCATGTTAAAGTTGTGCAAGGCTTGGAAGGTCTCTTCGAGGTCAGCTAAGTGGTCGGCTGCTTTCTTACTCTTCGTCAGCATATCGTCTACGTAGACCTCTACGTTCCTGCTGATCTTCTTTTTGAAGATGAGGTTTACCAGTCGCTGGTAAGTTACCCCTGCATTTTTTAGACCGAAGGGCATGACTCGATAGCAATAGGTTCCTCGGTTGGTGATGAAGGAGGTATTTCCTTGATCGTCCTCGTTCATTAGTATCTGATTGTAACCGGAGAATGCATCCATGAAATTGAGGAGTTCATGACCGCTGGTGAAGTCCACTAGTTGGTCAATTCGAGGGAGGGGATAGTTGTTCTTTGGGTAAGCTTTATTGAGGTCGGTGAAGTCAATGCACATCCTCCATTTTCCGTTAGACTTTTTCACAAGGACTACGTTGGCGAGCCAGTCCGGATACCGAACTTCCCGAATGAATCCTGCGCTTAACAGTCGGTCGACCTTGTCGGCCATGACTTCATTCCTTTCTTTAACAAATATCTGTTGCTTCTGTTTGATTGGCTTATAAAGTTGATCGACGCACAAGTGGTGTGTGATTACCTCAGGGCTGATCCCGGTCATGTCCTCGTGTGTCCAGGCGAAGATGGAATGATGTTTCCTTAAGAAATTGACCAGTTCAGTCTTCATACTAGGGGGAAGAGCCGATCCAATCTGAACCTCTCTGTCGGGTCTACTTTCATCTAGGTTAATTTTGAGGAGATCTTCTACCGGCTCTCCTCTTCGGACGATCTCTTCATCTCGGACTTCAACTATATCGAGGGTCAGGGTTTCTTTTAGTTTGGGCTCCTAGAAAGAGGTGTTGTAACATTCTCGAGCTGTGATATGGTCGGCCCTAAGTTCTGCTACAATGTGCTCGATCGGATATTTTAGCATCAAATGATAAGTGGAGGTCACAGCTCTTAGTTGGTTAAAAGAGGGTCTGCCCAAAATGGCGTTGTAGGCCGAGGGACAGTCGACCAATAGGAAGTTCACCATCTGGGTGGCCTGCTTCAGGTTGAGGCCAATTGTGAGAGGCAACTCGATTGATCCCATCGATTGTACCTTTTCTCCAGTAAACCCCGTGAGGGGCAATCGGACTGGATGCAGCTTCTCTCGGCCGATGTTGAGTTGATCGAAGGCGTTGAGAAATAGGATGTCAATCGAGATGCAATTGTCCACTAAAATTCTGCGCACTTTGTAGTTGGCTAGGACCATGGTGAAGACCAGGGGGTCTTCATGTGGTTGTTGTACTCTCCGGGCGTCGACTTCGGAGAAGGTGATGACCTCCTCGGTTTTTGTAGTTTTGCTCGGTCGATCAGTCATGGAAACGTCATTAGGACCCTCGATCCTGAGGCGTCTGGAATGGGATTTTCTGGAAGAACTGCTTTCCCCTCCTCCAAAAAATCTTCCGGAGATCACCTGTGTTGTCCCGAAAATCAACCCAAAGGGGGGGTGAATGGGTTATTTTGGCAAACTTTAAATCTTTTTGAAAACTCTTCTTAATGTGGAATAAAAACTCAGAAGCTAAAATAAATTGCTAAAAGTAAAGAGTTTAGGGGAGAAGAAGATACAACCGATTTATAGTGGTTCGGTCCTTCTGACCTACGTCCACTCCCCAAGCACCTTGCGAGTTATAATCCACTAAAATAGATTCTTTGATGGGCGAATCGAAACCTCGTACAATTGAATTCTTCAGATGGTGAATCGAAATCACTTACAGATTCTTCAGTGGGTGAATCAAAACCTTCTTCTTTTATGGCAAAGATCAGCCTAGAAAATAGTGGAAGGTGTTGTAGTGTGTTATCTCCTTTATGAGATGGATACAACAAGAATAGCTCACTTACAATCAAT
>JAUTBS010387274.1:5115-17510 GCA_032361285.1 Aequorea victoria | reverse complement strand
CCGCAGGTCAATCTTGGAAAACACCTTTGCTCCTTGTAACTGATCGAACAAGTCATCAATGCGCGGTAGAGGGTACCAATTCTTGATGGTAACCTTATTCAACTCTCGATAATCAATGCACAGACGCATTGAACCATTAGTCTTTTTCACAAATAGAACTGGAGCACCCCACGGTAAAACACTGGGTCAGATGAAACCCTTGTCTAACAACTCTTACAGCTGAACTTGCAACTCACGTAACTCCAACGATGCCATCCTGTACGGTGCCTTAGAGATGGGCACGGTACCAGGAAGAAGATGAATCGAGAACTCAATCTCACGATCAAGGGGAATGCCAGGAAGGTCCTTAGGAAAGACATCTGGAAATTCCCTCACACCGAAAAGCTCCTCCAAACTCAACACAGGTACCTTGGAAATCTCGGCACAAACTAAAAGGTCTTCACAACCTTTCCTCGACATTCGATTCGCATACAAGCCAGACACTCCCACATCTCACTGAAAGAAGAACTTCGACTGTCTGGGTATGTAGAAGACAACCCTCTTATAATAATAGTCGATCATCGCATGGTGCTGAAAAAGCCAATTTATACCCAAAATCACATCAAAGTCCTGAATGGAAAGCGAGATAAGCTCCACCGGTAGATATCTATCTTCTAACTCCACAACTTCGAGACGAAAAATCTCTCGAAGCAAGATCGTGTCTCCAACCGGAGTAGATACAAATAATCCCACATCTAGAGGTTCAACTAACAACGACAAATGATACAGAAATTCGGGTGTGGCAAAAGAGTGTGACGATCTAGAATCTATCAATGCCTTAGCAGGAACAGATGATATAACAATAATACCTTCCACAACTGAAGGTGATGCCTCTGTCTCCTCGCGTGTAAGAGCATACACACGACCCTGAGTAGGTGCATTCTGAACTGGTGCTTTGTTGAACGTGGGTGGCCGCTGATTCCCTTGTCGATTCTGCTGAATCAGAGTTGGTCCACTGATAAGCCTGGGTGGCTTCAGAGGCTGAATGGGCTGCTGAGCCTGTTGTCCTCCAGATCCCTCCTGCCAACAATCCGGTAAAATGTGTCCCGACTTACCACAGGTGAAATACTGCTTAGCCGTACCATTGCAGTTGTACTCTCAAGAATGAGACTTCCCGCAACGGTTACACGATCTCTGATTCTGCTGACGCGACCCATTACCAATCCGTGGCTAGGACTGGTTCTGAGTGAACGGATTCTTTGTTGGATTATCGCCTCCAGAACTGCTGCCTGACGGTTTTGAATCCCGAGCCCTCTTGGGCTGCTGCTCTCTATTCTTCTGTGCCTCGTCGAGGCTCCTTTCGGCAAACAAGGCCTTGGCCACCACTTCTTCTAATGTCTTTGCCTCAAACAAAGAAACCCTACTATGAATAGCCGATCAAAGTCCTCGCTCGAAAAGAATCACCTTATCATTTTCCCTAGCCACATGCTGCACAGCAAACCTTAACAGTTCAGCAAACTTCGCTTCGTATTCTGTCGCGGTCATACTCTTCTGCTCCAGAGTTAGGAAATCTACCTATTTTTGAGTCCTGATAGCCTCCGAATAGAACTTTTTATCAAAAATCTCTTGGAACTTCTTCCAAGTCAGCTCTTGCTCTTTGCCCTCGTACTAACGCTTTACCATGCGCCACCAGTGTTCTGCCTGCCCTCGCAGAACATATGTCGCTAACGAAACCTTCTGATCATCTGAACATTTCAGCCTGTCAAAGATCTTCTCTATCTGTAACATCTAGTCTTCAGCTTCATCTAGGTCAAAAGTTCCTTTAAAGGCCTGGGGATGTGCCTTCAGGGACTTCTCAAACATAGAGCCATCGTCTAGGCTTGTCGATCGATCAACTCTCGGCTGAGACCGCTGCCCAACAAATATACTCGCAAAGGCTTGGAAAGCCTGAAAAGCCTCAGCAGTCGGAACAACAGGAGCAACAGGGGCTGTTGTTGACACCCCATTTTTTATTAAACCAAACATCGGCTTGTTTCCGTAGCCTTTCGATGATGAAAAGTGCATTAGTCACATCCAAAGGAGTTTCTACACGCATCCAAAAGTCCGAAGGTACTTCCAAGTGCAAACCTAAACACCCCGAAACAATCCAAAATACCCCAGGAAAATACCAAAAATGCCCCTAAATGCCAACCAGGCGTGCGCAACCTCACCATACGCACGCCACCTCCTTTAAAATATCCCACACCATTTGAAAACACTCCATTGCATGCGCACGCCATGTCAAATTTATCCAATGGCCCAAACCACCTCAGAAACACAAAACCAACCCCAAACCGACCTTGGACCAAGCGTGCGCCACCTTACACCATGCGCACGCCACCTTTGAGGATGCTTTGACCCCAAGTCATCTCCTCACCCATTTTTCTATAAATAGGAGAGCCCCCCGCAACCATTTGAGAGAATTCCAGCAACCCCAACCCCTCTCCAAAGTTAAAAATCTTTCTTATTTTCGAAAAAACACAGGATACCCTATATAAGCCAACCCCTATCCAAACACAGCCCAAACCCTTATATTTTTCTACACTTGGAAGCCCCGAAGGCCCAAAAGATCGTGCAGAGGACTCCCCGGAGACGTGCAGTACGTGAGGAAAGGCTGCAGAAGTTGATCAAAGCTTAGTTCGAGAAAGTACTCAAGAAGCTCGAAGACCACACAGAAGGACCTCTAAAGCCATAGACGTTGCTCAGAATCCTACCAGCTCACGGGATATACGATAAGTCTCTAAACCCACTTACTTCATAAATAGTCTTTAGAACTTCTGCCTTTTTGATAAAAAAGGGGAGAAGAGGTCGTTGGCCTCCTTCTCCTGATTTTTCCCTTCTTTAAATAAATGTCTTTTTATGTCTTTTAGTAGAATTTCTGTGTTAGTTTCTCTTTCCCTCCGATTTTTCTGCCTATTTAATAACTGTCTAAGCATGTTTTTCTTTTAGCCCTTTCCTTTCTTTCTTTTTTTAGTCTTTTAGTCGAATCACATATTAGGTTCCTTTTCCTTCTCTACGTGTTAGTTTTTTTTTTGTAGTCTTTTGGTCGAATCCTAAATTAGGCCTTTTTTTTTCTTTATAAACTGCATATTTTCCCGCTTTCAAATAGCATGCCTCTTTTTATACATCAACTGCGCTGTGCTGCCATCTCCCTACTTGACATGCCTAAGGTGTAAGTATGCATAGAAAGCCTTAATTTTAGGTTAAGTTTTACTTTCTTGTTTTCTTTTTCATGTTCTCTCTTTAATCTCCTTTCTGTATGTGTTACTTTTGATAAATATAAGACAAGAACATGACAGAACGGTTAAATAGAGGCCAATCCTTAGATTAGGCAAGAGGGGTGCCTAACACCTTCTCCTTTCGTACCCCGGCTCCCGAACTAAGATCTCTGGTAATGACGGGCTGGTTTACCTTGAAAACGGTCCCTTTTTAGTTTCTTGGTTTTTCCCAAAACCAAGTGGCAACTCTAAAAAACTCGCGTGGTCCTCAAACCCACCATAGGACGCTCATTTTGGTGGAAAAAAACCCTCTCCCTTTTCTTCTTTCCCTCACGAGGGGTGAAACGGGGCGATGAGAGGACGGGTCCCCACAGTATAGCACACAAAGGGGAAGAACCTAAGTACTAGAAGTTGCGAGCTTTGGAACGTAGCTTGGATCATCTTTTCTAAAAGATCAGAAGTGCTAGAGCAGTGAAAGCTTCAGAACACAGCTGTGTGGATCTTGTAAAGGTTTGGAGGACACCCGTAAGTGCTTTGTCCATAGTGGAGAAATTCTCAAGAGGACCTTGAGGAGTGGATGTAGGCTGGGATAGTCGAACCACTATAAATTTTGGTGTCACTTTCTAACTCTATCCTCAATCTTTACATTGTTTGTTTGCTTGCATATATAGGTTGCTAGATTATATATGTTTTAAATAAGCATTATTTATTAGAGACCCTATTCACCCCCTCTAGGGTCACTCTTTACTTAACACGAATTTCATTATAAAATTAGAAAATTGGTAAAAAGAAGAGCCATAGTAGAATTATTAGTCGATCAGTCAGTTGAGGGTGAAGAAGATTCAGAGTTTCAGTTTCTCGATAAAGATGTGATGAAAGTCGAGAATGAGTTATGAACTTTATATTTTGACGGTGCCTCAAACCAATACGGTTATGGAATTGGAATTTTGCTAGTCACTCCAAATGATTCGCATGTTTCATTATAAATTGAATTTTGATGTCACCAACAATCAAGCCGAATACGAAGCGTGTATCGCTGGGATAGAAGTTGCCTTAGAATTAGAAGCAAGAAAATTAGAAGTGGTTGGTGATTTTGCCTTCGTCGATGTACCTAAGTTTCAGAAGAAATTTGTTGATGCCCTTGCCACTCTTGCTTCCATGATTTACATACCCCCAAAGACAAAAATGAGGCATTTGATAATTGAACAGAGGAGCATGAGAGCATACGAGGTCGCAACCTTAGAGAAGGAAGTTAGGGATGGTTTACCCTGGTTTCACGACATCTGGAACTTCATTGATGAGGAAAAATAACTAGACGATGCCATTGAAAAAGATAAGAAAGCCATAAGAAGATTAGCAGCTCAATTCGTCATATTTGGCGGAAAGCTGTATAAAATGGCTTATCTGGGGGTGAACAGATTTTCTGTAATAGACGAGGAAGGTCGAGATATTGTAAAAAAAGTACACAAAGGGTCTGCGAGCCACACATGAGTGGGATAATGTTGGACAAAAAGATTTTGCGACAAGGTATTCTAGATGACTATAGAAACGGGCCGTGTTAAGTTCGTCAAAAGGTGCCGCAAATGCCAAATCCATGCAAATCTGGTACATGTTCCTCCATCAGAGTTATACAGTATGACATCCCCTTGGCCTTTTTTGTTAGCCCCAAAGTTTTATAAATGCTTTATTGATTTTAATGATAACAAACAAAATCTAAAACAATTATTAAATTCTTATGAAAGGTTGACACCCATAATTGGGGTTAACCAAATGTTTAACATGTTGTTAAGTCTTTTCAGGTATCACTTAATTCATTCCCAAATAGGACATAAAGCTCATACTTGATGAAAAATATTTTGGAAGAACTCAGCAACTTTTGAGTCGACACATAGGTTACTTTGAGTCGACACAGAAGAGACAATGCTCGGCAGGTTACTGAACAGATGGATATTGGGTTGACACAAATTTCAGATGAGTCGACACAAGATAGATTGGGTCGACACAAATCCTAGTTGAGTCGATACAAATGACAGCCTGATAAAACTACCGAGAGTTTAACAAGTTGGGTCAACAAAAACTTCGGTTCAGTGAACACAAATAGCCGTTGGGTCAACACAGATGAAGGCCTGTCAAAATAACCGAAGGATACACTTTTTGGGTCGACACAAAAATAATTTGAGTCGACACAAATGAAGAGCTAATGAACAAGCCAAAGCTTGAACATCTTGAGTCGACACAATCACAAGTTGAGTCGACACACATCCAAGATTTATAGAGCATAAGTCGACACCACCTCCACTTAATTCGACACAATGCATACAGATTCCATGCTTTAAGGAACTTGAGTTGACATAACTACAAGTGAGTCGACCCAAGTATGCAATCTCAGGAATTTTAGTGCACAAATCTCTCGATTTGATTGATTCTGTTATAACTTGATTTGAGGATCTACTTTGACTTTCTGACGATCGATTTTATCAAAGGAAATTAACTAAAATTAGTTGAAGATTAGATCACAAGATTCATGGAAGAAATCAAGGAAAATTAGTTACACGATTTTAGGGATTCTGATACGAAGCACATATAGAATGAACATCTTGACTTCAAAAATAATTTTGAAATTCAAATGGATAGTCAGAGGATCGCGATTTAAAAGGAAGATTAGATCAAATCAAGTAAAATCAAATTAACAATCAAATTGCCTGATTCAAGGAAAAAGATCAGATCGTGATACTACAACGGTCATTTTTCTGTGACTATAAAAGGACTGTTGCTTGATCATTTTCCAAATAAACTGAGAAAACCAGAAACTCAAGCACTGAGATAGAAATATACCATTCTCTCACTTACTTTCTAATACGAAGAATATCAACAAAATCATCAATCACATTACATTCGTTCGTGAGAAGTACTGTTCAAAAAGTTCAGAAGCAAAGCCACTGTATACAACCGAAGTTCACATCACTCTGTATTGGCTATTACATTCCGGTACATTCATTGTAAACATTTAGCTCTATCAAAGAGAGCCATTTTTATTGATGTTTTAATATCAACACAATCTAAAAACAACATTGTACTACTGGTAGAGGTGAGTCACCTGCTACCAAAGCTGTGTGTGGTGTAGCACACAAAGGGAAAAAGACCACAAGTGCTAAAAGCAATGATAGCTTTGGAACGAAGCTATGTGGATCTTGTAAAAAGGTTTGGAGCACATCCGTAAGTGATTTTCCATAGTGGAGAAATCTCAAGAGGTGCTTAAGGAGTGGACGTAGGCTAAATTAAAGTCGAACCACTATAAATCTTGGTGTTAATCTCTTACTCTATCCTCAATCTCTTGCTTGTTTATGTACTTGCATATTTAGGGTGCTAGTATTTATTTATTTCATAAATAAGGAGCTATTTAAAATTCGAAATTTTTAAAAGACCCTATTCACCCCCCACCCCTTCAGGGTCGTCACATCGTTAACAATATCATCCAAAAGATTTTTTTCACACTAGAATGTTAGTTCCATGTTTTGTTCTACATAAATGCCATATTAGAACACATGCTAGGATTTATCGTTTATTGAACCTAGTATCATGTGGATTAGTGCACAAGAATGTAGTTGCACGTGGTTAGGTCCCCCCTTTTAACGTAGATACTCTTATAAACTCGCACATGAGCACCATCATGGTTTGACCCCTAGGTCAGATAAATGTTTGGTATGTTTGCTATTAGGTAAGTAAAAAAGATAGGAGCCTAAGGATTATTCCCCGTTATCCCGAAGGTGTTAAACGGTTATGAATCTCTAGGATCCTATTTTTAGATAGTGTGCTTATTTTACACTTTTTATATGCTTGAGATGAAAGTACGGCCATGATCCCTCTTGATCAGTTTGAAATGCTTTTGAACGTAAGTCTATCTAGTCATGTTATTTAGCATTCATGCATTAGTTAGGCATATGAATTTAGGTATATGGTCTTAAACTCGAGAACAAATAGTAATGAGTAGAGGTTAATAATGAGGTTAGGCTGAGTGGGTGCCTAACACCTTTCCACTTGGTACCTTAGCCCTCGAACTCGATCTGTGGTGATAAAAGAACTAAGCCTATTCCAAGAGAGTCACACACAGGTTCTTGGACCTTAAAATCAAGTGGCGACTCCAATTTGTACCAAACCTTTATTTCAAGGTTATCACGATCACAATTGAATTAAAGGGTATCGTATAATTGAGAATCAATAGTTTGTCTATGAATGTCAAGGTTTCACAAACATCAAGGCCTTAGTCTCGATAGCCAGAAGGGATTCATGATAGGGATTAACCTCTTGCTCCGCGAAGGGGAAGGGGGTACCTACAGATGGCGACTCCACTAGGGACTAGTTAAGAGGGCTAGACTTCAAAGCAATATTGGTTCTCCTTGAAGTTCATTCATATTTTCTTGCATTGTAGAAGCCTCAGTTTTCTCACCATGAAACCTCTTAGGATCGAACCTAAAGAGCAACCACTTAGAAAGCAGCCACCTCTCAAGTCACGTAGCTTCATCTAGGGTATATCAAAAAGGTGTAGGCATACGATTATCAAAACAAGTGTGCATTCACACCCTGTAATGGATAACGTACTCTAAAATCTTTGCTTGGGAGATGACCAAACTGTCCACCTAAGCAACCTCTAGGTGCATATAGAATATTCATAGAACTCTTCAATTAGGACATAAACCCAAACTAAGTCATGAACTGAACTCAATGCTTGCATGTGATTTGCTAGTCTCACTGTAGGATTGTTAGTTTTATGTCTCTTGACCTCATACATACAAGAGAGTCGCAGTGATTCAAGAAATTTCAAAAAGATGTGTAATCAAAATATCTAAAAGGAATTCCCTCCATCTTCCATATAACCTTCAAATTGCGCGTAAAATGAAATTCAAGTCAGTCGAGTCCTCATGGGTCAGTTATCCGGCTCACAACAGGCTAGAGAGAAGTTCTGACGAATAAGCGATCCCAATGGATCTACAACCAATGGTCGAAGACATGGTGGCAATTATGGAAAGCCTTCAAAAAACTATAGCCGACATGCAAGTGTCTGTGTCACAACTTACCACCCGGACCCCTGAACCCTTAGACCTTAACCACTAACACAATGCACCTCCACAAACCCTTGCCAACCATGACCCTCTGAATCCTCAAGCACCTAACCCAATTCCTTTGGCACCTATACTGAACCCACAACCCCTGCCACCCGCGAAAGATCTCACCCTCAAGGCTGGCCTAGAGAAAATTCACTGCATTGAAAGTGTATTGAGAAAAATAAAGGGGTAGACGACTACATGCTTGACATCAAAGGCCTGTGCCTATTTCCTGAGGCACTACTTCTTGATAAATTCAAGATGTTAGACATGGACAAATTTGATGGAACAGGAGATCTCCAAATCTATTTAAGGATGTACGTAGTGGCATTGAGGCTCATGGGCATAGAGGAGGACCTACTAGGTGTGGGGATCCCGCCCTCTATATCATCTTCCATTTTCTTCCTCTGTCCCTCACTAAAACAAGGAGTGTATACAGAATGAACCACAAGGAGAGAAAGGAAAGAGGGCTTTTTCCTCAAATGTGAGTCCGTGTTAAAGATCGCACCATTTTTGGAGTCGCCACTTGGTTTTCGGATAAACCAAGAAACCAAAAACTTTCAAGGAAAACTAGTCCGTCTTTACCAGAGTTAATGGTTCAGGAGCTAGGGTACGAAAGGGGAAGGTGTTAGGCATCCCTCTCACCTGATTCGAAGATCGTCCTCTACTTAACCATTTCGTTTGTTCTTGTCTTAAATTTATCAAAAATAATACATACAGAAACGGGGTTGAAGAGAGCACATTATAAAATCAAACAATAAAATAAAACCTAACCTAAAACTAAGGCTTTCTATGCATACGTACAGTGAAAGCATGTTAAAAGGGGATATGGCAGCATATCGGTGCAGTCATGCATATAAGACATACTGTTAAAGCATAAAAACACAGGAAAAGCTACTAGTTTTTAACAGAGGTGGCGTGCGCCACCTCTTACCTGGCGCGCGCCACCCTTAGTGGGCGTGCGCCACTTTGGGGTCCTCTAGAGATGAAGCGCGTCACTATGGATCAGTGAGCTCATCATTGAGAGGCCCAAAAGGGGTTACTATTTTTTGGAAAATAGTGTGTTTGTGTGTAAATATTTTTATAACAGAAAGAAAAAGAATAGAACAGAGGGTATTTTATCAAAAAAACATAACAGATAGAAAATATGCAGAAAATACTAACATAAAGGCTACTGGAAGCTACTGGTTTCAAAATAGAGGTGGCGCCCGCCACCTTATGACCTAGCGCGCGCCACTGGGACATGGCGTGCGCCACTTTGGGCCCCAGAGAGATGGCGCGTGTCACTATGGATCAATGAGCTTGACACCGGGAGATCCCAAAGAAGCTATTATTTTTAGAAAAACTGTTTACTCGGGTGCATGTGTTTTTATAACAGAAAAAAAGAAGAAAAGACAATCTACATACGATTCTAAAATTTAAAGAAAAGACTAAAAGATAGAAGACAAGCTAATATGTGATTCTAGTATTAAAAACATGCTTAGACAAGAAAATAAGAAATAATGAGAAAGAAACGCTTTTTACCGATTAGAAAGAACTTTTAGGAAGAGAAATGAAAAATGAATAGAAGATGAGGGCCTATCGTATATCTCGTGAGCTATGTAAAGTTTCAAGCAATATCCACAGCTCAGCTTTTTCTCACGTACTGCACGCCTCCGGGAGTCCTTCTGCGTGGTCTTCGAGCCTTCCAAGTCCTTCCTAAAGTAAAGGTTTATGAAGTCTCAGGTATTTTTAAGTGAAGTTTTAGGATTAACTTAAGCTTATTGATTAATTTGGTCAGGGTTCAGATTATAGCTGATTTGGAGTGAATTTTGCAGAGATTCGACGCTCTAAAAACTCTCCCCTTTGGCTTGGGGGGTCCTATTTATAGGGATTTCGGGTGAAGAGCTGACTTGGTGCCGAAGTCTCCTCTCAAATGGCGTGCGCCATGTCGAAGGTGGTGCGCACCACTTTGAGGTGGCGCGACGTTAGGTTGAAGGCGGTTTAGGGGTTCTGACAAGATTTGGCCAGGGGTTTGAAAAGGTTATGGCGCGACGCTAGCAATTGAGTTTTGAAGTCGCATGAGATAATTTGGAAGGAAGTGGCGTGCACCACTTAGAGGTGGCGCCACGCTGGGTGGTTGCACCAATGGCTGTTTTTGCTATTTTTGGGTGTTTTGGGTTGTATCGGGGTGTTTTGGATTACTTTGGAAGTACTCCTTAGACTCTCAGACTCATACAAAAGTTCTTTCAGCGCGACTAACATACATTTCATCATCGGAAAGCTGAGCGGGAACTGGTCGATGTTCGGTTTAGTCAAAAATGGGGTGTCTACACTAGGACAGTTGTTCCAAAGATCACTTATTGGGGTAGCCCTCCACTAGTTCTTAACACTAGAATCGTCCAAGACACGTACTTGAAAAGACATAGTAAATGTCTTTGTAGCCCAGTACTCATACAATATGCAGTTGGACATCACTATTAGGGAACTAGAAGCCACCTGACAAGACAACAAGGAGAGCTTTTCAGAGTTCCTGGAAAGATGGAGAGCCAAGGCTGCCAAGATGCCTAATAGGGCCTCTGAGAAGGATCAAGTCTTAAGTGTAGTGAAGAATTTATAGCCTTAGTTCATGAAATACTTAACCATCTAGCCACTGATCACCTTTGAGCAGTTGTTCAAAGTCGACATTTAGGTGAAGGACGTCATGCAGATAGGAGTGCTAGACATAGGAGATATCAGTGCAACAAGATAGAAAAGGTTTGGGGGAACAAGCATCAAAGCCCAGTCAGCCAATGCTAGGACAGTTGAAGTAAATGTACTGGACAAATTGGTGTTGTAGAACTCCCAACAAAATCCCCAGCCCCACCAAGAATTCACTAACCTCGAAAGCCTTACCCTATTCGAGGTCCTGACTCAACTCGTGAAAGCTGAGCACATCAAACCTCTTGACTATACACCTCCACCTAACCCCCTACCACCATTTTGTAATGCCACATAGTATTGTCCATTCAATCAAGGCCATGACCATCTTACTAATAATTACTATCGACTTCTCCACGAAGTCTAGGATCTTATTGACACTAATAAGATCACACCTCTTGCTATTCAAAAACTCAATGTCAATACTAACCCTCTACCAAACCATATAGTTCCACCTCCACCCAACATCAACCTCATCCAGGAAGTGTCTCAGTAGTTTGACCCAATCATGTGGATCTTACCAGAAGATCAATGAAAGTCCACAGTTGAGAAACTAGAAATAGCATACGTACACTTCCTGTAGGGACAATCAAGAAAGAGATCCAGGGATGACATGGAGATAAATGAAGAAGAAGAAAGACCGACTGATAACCCTTACATGAGAAATAACTTACCTCAGTTCTCCACCATGATGGAAGAAGAAGAAGACACCTGCTACAGGTGAGAGGAGCAGGAAAACTTGGAAGCACTATTCCATTTTGAAGAAATGGACCTAAACACTGTCGAGTTCCAATGATATGACCCAACAAGGATCACCGATGATTCCGCATGTAATCAAGAGTCCAAGCTGGTGAACCCACCTAAGTTAGAAACCCCAATTCCTCAAACTCTGACCTTTAACTTATCAAACTTTGTAATCAAATCCCATCTACCCAAGCCTTGGGTAAGCCCCCAGACAAAGACCATGTTAACATGCTAGAGGAAATGTGCCAATGGCTTCCATTAGAAGATGAAATATTTGATTGCCTATGCCTGAGCCAAGGAGAAATAGATGATATCTGGTACTTGTCAGACCCATAGGAATTCAATCACTTAATCAAAGGGGGAAGACACTTCAAACCTCCACTTATAGAACAAGATAGACCTGAAAGAGAAGAGACATCCACATAACCCGAGAAGAAGGGGAATGAGAAAAAAGATTCAGTGTTGAGAAATTTGAATGATAAAGAAGACATCAAGCTATAACTAGAGAAAGAGCTGGTCGACTGGATCAGTTTCATGGACGACTCTTCGTTAGAGTTTCTCTTCACCGACCTCAGGGACTCGCTTGAGGACACTATAATAATAATGATGGGACCAGAAGAACCCTCGAGCCTAA
>JAUTBS010387163.1:0-10318 GCA_032361285.1 Aequorea victoria | reverse complement strand
CAATAGCTTAGCCTTTTTGTCCCTGTGGATCGACATCCGGTCTTACACACTATTCTACGGAGTAGCCTGTAACTCTCAGTTTTTATAAATTTTATTTTTGACCGCGTACGACAGCGATCAAATATCGTGCCGCATCCTTTGCCATTCAAGCTCCTCTTCTCGACGGATAAGTCGGTATCTCCCCGTAACTCAACCTTCCTTGTCGTATGAGCTCAACATCTCATCAGATAGGTCGAGCTTCATTTCCTCTCCCCTTTTCTTTCTCGCCGTAAAGATTCAGAGTCTCAACTGATAAGCCGGTATTGTCCCGTACCATTTCTTTTGTTTCTTTGATCGTAAAGAGATTAGTCTCGACGGATAAGCCAAGGTACGCTCGCACCCTTTTTGTCGCTTGGCAAAAAGTTTTTTTCGTTTAAGCTTGATCTTCTGTACCCTCCACATTTTTTTCTTGCCATAGAGATTCAGAGTCTCAACAGATAACAGTCGGGGCTTCCCACGCCCTTTCTTTTGTTTTCTTGGCCGTAGAGAGATAACACTTGACAAATAAGCTGGGCTTGTCTCGCAAACCTTTTTTCGTTGCCCGTAGAGATTCAGAGTCTTCATGGATAAGTCGGTATCGTCCCGCGCCCATAGCTCTTTTCTTTCTTTTGAGCCGGGTTTTATCACCCGAGCCTCTTTTTTTCTTTCCCGGGACCCTCCATGGTTGTCCCGTGGTTTGATGCCCTTAGGCCGTTGCCTAACCTTCGTCATTTTTTTTAAATCGAGTTTTATCACCCGAGCCTATTTTTCTCTTTCCTAGGACCCTCTATGGTTGTCCCGTGGTTTGACGCCTTTAGGTTGTTGCCTAACTTTTATCATTTCTTTCGAGACGAGTTTCATCACCCGAGTCTAGCTTTCTCTTTCCCGGGATCTTCTGTGATCGTCCCGTGGTTTGACGCCGTTAGGCCGTTGCCTAACATTCATCATTTCTTTGGAGCCGGGCTTCATAACCCGAGTCTCTCTCTCTCTTTCTTGGGACCCTCCGTGATTGTCCTGTGGTTTAACGTCGTTAGGCCATTGCCTAACTTTCGTCGTTTCTTTTTAGCCGAGTTTCATCACCCGGGCCTCTTTTTCTCTTTTCAGGCACCCTCTGTGGTTGTCCCGTGGTTTGACACCGTTAGGCCATTACCTAACTTTCGTCGTTTCTTTCGAGCCGGGCTTCATCATCCAAGTCTCTCTTTCTCTTTTTCGGGACCCTTTGTGGTCATCCCGTGGTTTGACGCCGTTAGGACTTTGCCTAACATTCGTCGTTTCTTTCAAGCCGAGCTTCATCACCCTAGTTTCTCTGTCTTTCCTGGTACCCTCTGTGTTTTTCCCTTGGTTTGACACCGTTGCCTAACCTTCATCATTTTTTTTCCAGGTTTCAACACCCGAGCCTCTTTCTCTTTCCTGGGACCTTCCGTGGTTATCCCGTGGTTCATCGCCATTAGGCCATTGTCTAACCTTCATCATTTCTTTTGAGCCAGATTTTATCACCCAAGTCTTTTTTCTCTTTCCCGGGACCTTCTACGGTCATCCTGTGGTTTGATGTCGTTAGGCTGTTACCTAACCTTTCGTCGTTTCTTTTGAGCTGGGTTTCATCACCCAAATCTCTCTTTCTCTTTCCCAGGATCCTTCTTGATTATCTCATGGTTTAACGCTGTTAGGCCGTCGCCTACCCTTTGTCATTTCTTTTGAGTCGGGTTTCATCAACTCGTCCCTCTTTCTCTTTTTTGGAACATTTTGAGGATGTCCCGAACCCTTGTGGTCGTTGGGCTTTGGACCCGAATTCCCTCTTTTTGCGTCTAGGACCGGTTTCATCAACCCGTACCTTGTTCTTTTCTGAGACCCCTCTAGGGTTATCCCGAACCTTTGTGGTCGTTGGTCATTCCGAGTCTCGTGGTCGTTGGGTCAGGACCCAGGCTAATTCTTTGCTAGGTCTTGCGTCTTTCCCCCTTATGTTATTTCGCTCGGCATTTTTTGAGAAAACTTTGAGTTTTCTTGTCATCGAGCCGCGGTTCGATACTTCCCGATGTTAGTCCTCATGGTGTAAGTCGGTATCGTCCTGCATCGTCTTTACAAGTATAAGTCGGTATCGTTCCGCATCTTCCTGATTGGGTGCGTCGGGTGTTTTGGGCCGGCGCACCCTCTTCATGGTGTAAGTCGGTATCGTCCCGCATCCTCTTCACAAGTGTAATTCGATTTCGTCCCACATCTTTCTCACGGTGTAAGTCGGTATCGTCTCACATCCTCTTCCGTTTGAGCTCAGCTTCTCAACAGTATATTTATGTCTTTTTCACGATGTAAGTTGGCATCGTCCTGCATCCTCTTTACAAGTATAAGTCAGTATCGTCCCGCATCTTTCTAATAGGGTTAGTCGGGTGTTTTGGGCCAGCACACCCTCCTCATGGTGTAAGACGGAGTTGTCCTGCATCCTCTTCCGTTTGAGCTCAGCTTCTCAACAGTGTCAATTGGTCTTTATGAAAGTGCAAGTCAGTATCGTCCCGCATCCTTCGCCTTTCAAGCTCCGCTTCTCGACGGATAAGTCGATATCTCCCTGCAACTCAACCTCCCTTGCCGTATGAGCTCAACATCTCGTCGGATAGGTCGGGCTTCATTTCCCCTCCCCTTTTCTTTCTCGCCATAGAGATTTAGAGTCTCGATGGATAAGTCGGTATCCTCCCTCACCCTTTCTTTTGTTTCTTTGACCGTGGAGAGATAAATCTCGACGGATAAACTGAGGTACACTCGCACCCTTTTTGCCGCTTGGCGAAAAGTGTTTTTTGTTTATGCTTGATCTTCCGTACCCTCCGCATTTTTTTCTTACCATAGATATTCAGAGTCTCAACGGATAACAGCCGGGGCTTCCCGCACCCTGTCTTTTATTTTCTTAACCGTAGAGAGATAAGTCTCGACGGATAAGCCGGGCTCATCTCTCAAACCTTTTTTAGTTGGCCGTAGAAATTCAAAGTCTTGACAGATAAGCCTGTATCATCTCGCGCCCGTATTTTTGTTTTTTTTTCTTCGGCCGTAGAGATTTAGAGTCTCGACAGATAGAGTGAGTCGGTATGATCCTGCGCCCTTTCTTTTTTCATTTCTTTTTTCCGTTTGAGATTCAAGGTCTCATTGGACAAGCTGGGCTCCTCTTGCAATTTTTTTTGTTGGTCGTAGAGATTCAGAGTCTCGACGGATAGGCAGGTATCGTCCCGCCCTCGTATTTTTTTTCTTCTTCGGCCATAGAGATTCAAAGTCTTGATGGATAAGGTAAGTCGGTACCGTCCTGCGTCCCTGATTTTTTATCTTTTTCTTACCGTTTGAGATTCAAGGTCTCATCGGACAAGTTGGGCTTCTCTCAAAAATCTTTTATTTGTTGGTCGTAGAGATTTAGAGTCTCGATGGATAGGTCGGTATCGTCCCGCGCCCATATTTTTGTTTTTTTTTCTTCGGCCATAGAGATTCAGAGTCTCGACGGATAGGGTAAGTCGGTATCATCCCGCGCCCGGGATTTTTTTATTTTTTTTGCCGTTTGAGATTCAAGATCTCATCGGACAAGCCGGGATCCTTTCGCATACTTTTTTTTGTTGGCCGTAGAGATTCAGAGTCTTGACGGATAGGCCGGTATCGTCCCGCACCCTTATTTTTGTTGTCTTTTCTTCAGCCATAGAGATTCAGAGTCTCGACGAATAGGGTAAGTTGGTATCGTTCCGCGCCCTTATTTTCATTTTTATCATAGGAGCCTAGCTTTTCATCGGATAAGTCAGGCTTCGCCCACACCTTTTTTGTTCTCTATCCGGGATCTTTGCAAATCCCGAGCCGTTGAGGCAGTTCCGACGCTATTCTAAGCTACGTTTTTCCCGCGACCCCTTCTTAGGCCTAGAGATCTAGGATGTCGATATCCTTTTTGTTTTAAGCCAGGTTTATCACCTGCACCCTTTGTTCCTCTTGCTCGGGATTTGCTGAAGAAATCATGAGTTCTTTTATCGCCGAGTCAAGGTTCCTTTATCGTCGAGCCGAGACTCCACGAATGTTTTTTTGTTTAAGCCGAGTATTATTACCCGTAACCTTTTTGCTCTTTTTCAAGGTTTTCCTATGCGCTCAGTCGCTGGGCCTTGGTCACCGCCTTGTTTCTTTGTTGTACCTTCGTTTTTTTTATTTTTGCTCTTCTCATAGGGTCGTCACGAGCTGTAATGTCTTGCATATGATATATGATTCATTTCCCATCTCTTTCTCTAATCAATCAGGGTTTATCATTGCTTCTTCAAGCTCTAATACCACGTCCATCTAGATTAGGTTTCCAAGCGAACGACTCAAGAGATCAAATCTCGATCCAGAAAATACAATAATGGCTAAAGATGGCGATACGAATGTTGCATTGATCCGAATTTTATCAGGGATGCAACGAGCTTTGGAGGGCATGACCCTCACGCTCCAAGATCATACTCATGCCTAAGTTCAATGTCAAGCAGAGATTTGGGCCCTTCAGGTGAATCAGGTTCCGATAAATCCACGGGACGAAGTAGTCAATGACCTTATCTGGAACGACGAACAGTACGACACAGATCTCCCAGAGAATAGACCCGCTGCTATTATTCCCAATGTTATTTTGCCAGCTGCTGCTACTATAATAGATCCAGCCTAAGCTTGAGAGGCCTTGCTATCTGATAAGATCGACAAGTTGGAAAAGGTGTTGAGGAAAGTTAGAGGAGTCGATGAATGCATGATTGATGTTGAAGAACTCTATCTATTTCCCAATGCCAAGTTGCCCGAAAAATTCAAGATGCCTGATATGGAAGAATTCGACGGTACCAGAGATCCTAAGATTCACATACGGCTGTATGTCGTTACCCTATCTCCTATGGGCATCGATAACCAGTTAAAAGCACAACTCTTTCATAGATCCCTTACAAGGGCTACTCAACGTTGGTTTCTAACCTTAGAAGCTACCAGAACCAAAACTTGGGAAGACATTACTACTGCGTTTGTCGGGCAGTATAACTATAACGTCCAACTGGACGTAACCATAAGAGAGTTGGAGACCACCAAACAGAATGTTCGGGAAGCTTTTGTTGACTTCCTAACCTGTTGGAGGGGTAAAGCAGCTAAGATGACCAACTGGCCTACAGAGAAAGAACAGGGCCGAACGGTGGTAAAGTACTTGCAACCCCAATTTAGAAAGTACCTCATCACTCAGTCGCTCATGAATCTTGAGCAACTGTTTGATGTGGGAATTCAAATTGAGGATGGCCTCAAGATAAGAGAAATTGAGAGGAAAAAAGTCAAAATAGAGGCAGGTACAAGTCATCAGAAACTCTGAAGGCCGTATCTGGGTCAGAACTATCAAGGTCGGAATAGTTACCCAACCAACCAGGCTAGCCAGAATCTGCCTAACAATAATATGCCGAGGGCAGCAGAAGTGAACCTTCTCAACCCTAACCAAGGACGGCTAGACCAACATTTTTGTTTCCATTTGTCCAGAGAGTATTCAATGAGCTGAGTGTTTCGCTCTCCGTGTTATTCCCAAGGTTGGTGGAAAAAGGGCACCTAAGGCCCCTTGCTCCAATGCTTACTCCAAATCCACTCCTAACCAATTACAATCCTAATAGATACTGCGAATACCGTCAGGCGCCAGGGCATGCCATTTAATACTGCATGAAGCTTCAGCACAAGATTTAGGATTTGATTGATAACAAGGTGATCCTGCCCCCAACGGCGGCCAAGCCTAACGTTACTACCAATCCACTGCTAAATCACATGAACCCATCCCCTCAGAACTTAAACCATATCCATATAGCTTCACCCTGCTATGATCCCATCATCTACATCTTCTCGGAAGGGGCCGTCAGACCAAGTCCACCTTTCCTAGAAAGGAACTTTCTTTGCTCTCTAAAAGCAGAGGTGATTCTGTACATATAGAAAAATGCATTAGAAGAGCTAGAGAATGCGGAAGAAATGCTAGAAAAATAGGATAACATGGCAGAAAATAAAGAGGTACATGTGGAGTTTGCCTTCTACGACCCCAACGTAGACATTTGCAATGATGGTTGGCTTTCGTCAGAAGAATCCTGGGAGGAATTCACATACAAAGAATCAGATAAAAGTGAGGGTTGGGACAGCCCCGATGATGATGACCTTTCTACTTTTGGCACCCTACCAGATAACAGTATAGAACATGCAAACACAAATGAATCGAAAGAGGAATTAGATGGGAATCCAGGGAGTACAGGATCAGGAATAGGATCTGGGACAGGGACATAAGTAAGGACAGAACCAGAACCAGAACCAGAGGCAAGGCCATAATTAGAACCAAAACCAAAACCAGAACCAGAACAAGAAATAGAAGCAGAAGCAAGAACGAGAACAGAAGCACAGATAAGAGAAGAGTCAATAATAGCAGCGGGATCAAGAAAAGACTCAGGATCAAAACTTGAGAATGAGTCTAACAGCAAGACTCAAACTGGGGATGAGAAAAATCGAAGGTTGACAGTGAGATCTAATTTCACGTACTGGATGTACCGGCCTCCTTCAACCTGTTGTTAGGCCGACCTTGGTTGCATGACCCTAATGTATAAGTAGTTCCATCCACCCCCATCAGAAGGTCAAAATGATAAGGGATGGGGATGTTTTGACTATATTAGGTGAATCAAGCATTCATGCAACTACCACTGATGACACCTCTTTTCTTCAAATATAGCACAGGAAAGAAGATCTCACATTGAGCGATTTTGAATTTGATGAAATAGCAGCTATTCAGACTTTGATGACTAGAGATCAGCTATATGTAAAACCTCAGGCAATAATGATGATGGGCAAAATATCATACTTCTCAGGCCTAGGGCATGGAAAAAGTCAACAAGGTAGAACTAAATCAATATGTGTTCAGGAAAATCATTATACCTTTGGTCTGGGATACAGGCCTATAGAACAGGACCTTGCTAAAGAGAGAGTGGAAGCACAGAGGAGGGCATTGGTCAAAAGAACCAATACAGAATATATGGCTTCGCTGCCAGCATATGAGCCTCTAAATGGGCAGTATATAAAGGAAGGCGAGACTTTTCCATTCTGTGGATTTTTGAAATCTTGGATCGATAAGATGTCTGAGCAGAAAACACCTGGGCTGGAGATATTCTTTGAACATCAGCTGACAGACAACGAGCCCGAGGAGGACGAGGCATAAGACGAAGGCGTAGCAGAGAAGGCGCGCGAGAAAGACTAAGTCGAGGACTTAGAGGAATTCATGCTGGGGTCGCTCTTTAAGGGAGCAGCTCCAATACACTCAGGAGAAAGCACGAAAGAGATCGCCATGCTGGGCAGCGATGAGCCAGTCGACTGTTCCAGATTAATAACAAGCGAGGGTAGTGTTGTAATATAAAATTGGACCTACGAATATAATGTCTTGAATGATGTAGATAATGAGTCAGAGTCCGAGTCGAACTCGTCAACGTCTACAGATTTCGAGTCCAGTGGTGAGTCCGTCGAGCATCCATCTGTTGGGGTGTCTCGGTCTTCTGTTACATCCAAATACATGTCAAAATCTGTAACCTTCACTGACGATAATAATAATGTGGAGAACTCTTCTGGTTACCCTGCTGTACTTTCTTATGAATGTTTGATTACTGACTTCGACGATTTTGATGGGGTTGTTCCCCAAGAGCTAAAACTTTTAATTAAAAAAGAAGAAGAGATGCACACTAAACCTTTAATTTAAATTTTTTTTTTGATAAATCTGGGTACTGAGAAGGATCCCCAAATGGTCCAGATCAGTTTTGTTTTATCAAATAAAGAACGTGAGCCATTAATCAAATTATTAAAGGAATTTAAAGATGTCTTCGCATGGTCATATGCAGATATGCTCAGAATTGACCCAAAAATTGTGCAACACAAAATACCCCTCTACCCGGCCAAACCTGTAAAACAAAAGCTAAGACGTGTAAGACCTAATTGGGCCCTCAAAATCAAAGAGAAAGTTACCAAACAAGTGAACGCCGACTTTCTTCAGGTGATAGAGTACCCCTAGTGTGTTGCTAATATTATCCATGTGCCAAAGAAAGAAGGTCAGGTGTGAGTTTGTGATGACTTCCGAGATCTTAACTAGGAAAGTCCCAAATACGACTTTTCTCTGCCACACATAGACGTCCTCGTGGACAATATTGTTGGCCATGCCCTACTATTGTTCATAGACGGATTCTCAGGTTACAATCAGATTCTCATGGCACTCGAAGACAGAAAAAAGAATACGTTCACCACGCCGTAGGGGACGTATTGTTATAGAGTTATACCCTTCGGTTTGAAAGATGTAGGAGCCACGTATCAACGTGTTGCAACAACATTACTCCACGATATGTTACACAAGAAAGTAGAAGTATATGTCGACGATATGATTATCAAATCTAAAGATCGTGAAGGACATACCCCAGCCTAAGAGAAATTCCTTGAGAGAATCCAAAAGTACCGAATGAGATTGAACCCATAAAAATATGCTTTTAGAGTTACAACAGGCAAGATGTTGAGATTCATCATCACCCAAAAAGGGATAAAGGTGGATCCTTCTAAGATTAAGGCAATTCTGGAGATACCTTCCCCAAAGACAGAGAAAGAAGTTAGAGAATTCTTTGGAAAAATTCAGTTCACCAGTCGTTTCATCTCGAAGTTGACTACAACCTATGAACCCCATTTCTGTTTGCTTAGAAAGAATACCAAATTCCACTGGGATCGGCATTGCCAGAATGCGTTTGAGTATATCCAAGATTACTTATAAAAACCTCTAGTGCCTTTCCCTCCAGAACCAGGTAAACCATTAATCTTATACATATTAGTGAACGAGTCTGCAATGGGCTGCATGCTAGTGCAAGAAGGGGACAACGGAAAAGAAAGCATTGTATATTACTTAAGCAAGAAAATGACAGATTGTGAAACCCAATACATGCCGCTAGAGAAAAGTTATTGGGCTTTGGTGTGGTCGTCAAAGAAGTTACGACACTACATGTTGGCATACCCTGTAGTGTTAATTTTTAAAATGGACCCACTCAAGTACCTATTCGAAAAACCTACACTGATAGGAAGATTGGCCTGATGGTTACTATTATTGGCTGAATTCAAACTGCACTATAAGACTAGAAAATCGGTAAAAAGATGAGTCATAGAAAAACTCTTAGCCGATCAACCAGCTAAAGGATAAGAAGACTCAGATTTTTAGTTTCCCGATGAAGACGTATTAAAACTTGAGAATGAGCTCTAAATGCTATATTTTGACGGTGCCTCAAACCAATATGGTTATGGAATCGAGATACTTCTAGTCACTCCAAATAACTCGCATATTCCGTTGGTGTACAAGCTAAACTTTGAGGTCACCAACAATCAAGCCGAATATGAAGCATGTATCGCCGGGATAGAAGCTGTCTTAGAATTGGTGTGAGAAAATTAGAAGTGATCGGTGACTCTTCCTTGGTCGTCTCCCAAGCCAGTGAGAAATAGAAAGTCAAGGAGGAAAAACTTATGTCGTACTACCAACATCTCGACCGACTTATTCCCAATTTTGAGGAAGTTATTTTTATCCATGTACCCCGATTTCAAAATAAATTTTTCGATACCCTTGCCACTATTGCCTCCATAATTGACATACTCACAAAGGCCAAAATAAGGCCTTTAGTGATTGAACAGAGGAGCATGAGAGCATAAGAAGTTGCAGCCTTAGAGCAAGAAGAAGAAGATGGTTTACCAGGGTTCAACGATACTTGGAACTCTATTGAGGATGGAAAATACCAGGAAAATGTCATTGAAAAGAACAAGAGAGCCATTAGAAGAATAGCAGCTCAATTCGTCATTTGTGGTGGAAAGTTATACAAATGGCTTATCTGGGGGTGAACAAGCTTTGTGTGACAGACGAAAAATATCAAGAAATCGAAAAAGAAGTACACGGAGGAGTTTGTGGGCCCCATATGAACGAGATTATGTTGGCCAAGAAGATATTGTGGCAAGGCTATGCCTGGATGAAATTGGAAACAGACTGCGTTAAGTTCGTCAAAAGATGTCGCAAGTGCCAAATTCATGCAAATCTAGTACATCTTCCACCATCATAACTATATAGTATGACTTCTCCTTGGCCATTTTTAGTCTGAGGAATAGACATCATTGGCAAAGTCACGCTGAAAGCTTCGAACGAACATGAATTCATCTTGGTAGCCGTCAACTATTTTACTAAATGGGTCGAGGCTGCTTCATTTTCTGTCCTCAAAGCTTCTCATGTGGCCAAGTTTATCAAGCATAACATCATATGCCGATATGGTGTTCCTCATGAAATTAT
>JAUTBS010387053.1:0-10318 GCA_032361285.1 Aequorea victoria | reverse complement strand
GTTGTCACTCTTATCTTATTTTTCAACGAAGGTGGAAAGATAGGTGCACTCTTCAACTCTCTTCTTTTTTTGAAGGCTAGGAATGCCAAATTTTACCTATTTCATTCGGCATAGCAAAATGAGAAGAATCGTTTATATATATATATATTTGAAAAGTATTTGTTAATAAAAATAAATAAACAAAACGAAATATAACAAAGATTATGACAAAAAACTCAAAAACATTGACTCGTTACCCACATTATATATGTCTCAAGACTCATAAGATAAAGCCTGTGAGGAAGTCAATGAAGTGACTCGTTCCCCTTTTTTTCTTTTTTCTTTTTTCTTTTTTCTATTTTTGTATTATTTTTTTAGGAGAGGAGTTTATTTATGTACAAGTTTGAGCCGAACTTCAAATTGAAGTTGCCTACGTATCCCAAAGAACAGGAATCAGGCCACAGCGTAGTTCCGGTCGATTTGTGGGACGGACCCGGCTTTTCGTCTGAGAAGTCTCAAACGGCAGAAAAGAGAAATATGGGACGGACCCGGCTTGCCATCTGAGACTCTGAATCTCAAATGGTAGAAAAAGAAATTTGTGGTGGACGCCAGCTTTCCATCTGAGAAGCCTCAGACGGCAGAAAAAAAGATTTGCGGTGTGCATCGGCTTTCCGTCTGAGAAGCCTCAAATGGCAGAAAAAAAGATTTGCGGTGTGCGCCGGCTTTTCGTCTGAGAAACCTCAGACGGCAAAAAAAAAGATTTGCGGTGTGCGCTGGCTTTTCGTTTGAGACCCTGCATCTCAAACGGCAGAAAAAAAGGTTTACGGGAAGCTCCGATTTCCGTCGAGACTCTAAATCTTTACGGATAAAAAAAAAGGGATGGGGAGACGAGTCACGACCTTTCCATGGAGTGTGAACTCTGACGGTAAAGGAGGTCATGTGCGGGTGTGATCCCCGACTTTTTCGTAGAGTCGAAACTCTGACGGCAATGGATGCAGGACATACCCGACTTATACTAACAATTGACTCGAAAATGGTAGGGCGGACCTGACTTACACGATCGATGGAGGACAGATCCGACTTACACGATTGATGCGGGACGGACCCGACTTACACAGCGAATGCCGAAAGACTATAGAAGACTATCATCTGAAAATATCGAGTCGTGGCTCAAATGTCAGAGGAAACTCAAAATTTAGGAAATTCCAGGGGAACAAAATACAAAAGGGAAAGGCAAGGGGATTTGTCAAAAGCACTTTGACCCGATCCCAGCTTAACAACGAAGAAACGTGGGATGACCAAAAGAGGGTCCCGAGAAGAAAGAGGCATGGGCTGGTACAACCCAGCGTTTACGGAAAAGAGGAGGTTAAGCAAACAACTCAACAACCGCGAAAAGATCGGGACAACCAAAGAGGGGTCCCTAAAAGGCACAGGTTAATGAGTCCTAGTTCTAGACGCAAATGAGGAGTTAGGTCCGAATCCTAACAACTCAGAGGTTCGAGACATACTCGGAAAATCTCGAGAGAAAAGAAGAAACACAAGTTTTTGAAAACCCGGCTCAAAGAAGTGACGAAAGGGTCAGGTAATGGCTTAACGGCGTCAAGATCAGGAAACCCGCAGTGGATCCCAGGAAAGAGAAAGGGGCACAGGTGAAGACCTGGCAAAAAGAGAAATAAACTGACGTTTAGGCAACGACCTAACAACGTCAGACCTGAGACAACCGACGAAGGGTCCTGGGGAAAGAAACAAGGCACGGGTCGAGACCCGACAATAAGAGAAAGAATCCGATGGTTAGGCGATGGCTTAACAGCGTCAAAAAATGGAAAAGACCCAAGAGAGAGAAAGGAGGCACGGGTCGAGACTCGGCCAAACGAAACATAGGACGGTTAGGAAATGGCCTAACAACGTCTGATAGCAGAAGCACCCCCGAAAGGGAACGAGGCACGGGCCGAGACCCAGCCAAACAAAACACACGACGGTTAGGCAACGGCCTAACGGCGTCCTACAACAGAAGCAACCCCAAAGGGAAAAGAGGTACAGGCCGAGACTCGGCCAAACGAAACACAGGACGGTTAGGAAATGGCCTAACGACGTCCGATAACAGAAGCACCCCCGAAGGGGAACGAGGCACGGGCTGAGACCTGGCCAAACAAAATACGGGACAATTAGGCAACGGCCTAACGACGTCCGATAACAGAAGGACCCCCGAAGGGTAACGAGGCACGAGTCAAGACCCGACCAAACGAAACACAAGACGGTTAGGGAACGGCCTAACGGTGTTCGACAATAGAAGCACCCCTGAAGGGGAACGAGTTACGGGACGGTCAGGCAACGGCCTAATGGCGTCTGACAACAGAAACACCCCCGAAGGGGAAAGAGGCATGGACCGAGACCTAGCCAAACGAAACATGGGACGGTTAGGCAACGGCTTAACGACGTCCGATAACAGAAACACCCCCGAAGGGGAACGAGGCATGGGCCAACACCTGGCCAAATGAAACATAGGATGGTTAGGCAGCGGCATAATGGCGTCTGACGACAGAAGCACCCCCGAAGGGGAACGTGGCATGGGCCGAGACCCGGCCAAACGAAACATAGGACCGTTAGGCAACGGCGTAACGGCGTCCGACGATAGAAGCACTCCCGAAGGGAAATGAGGCACGGGCCAAGACACGGCCAAATGAAATACAGGACAGTTAGGCAACGGCCTAACAGCGTTCGACAACAGAAACACCCCCAAAGGGGAACAAGGCACGAGCCGAGATCCGGCCAAACAAAACACAGAACGGTTAGGCAACGGCCTAACATCGTCACAGAAACACCCCCAAAGGAGAACGAGGCACGGGCAGAGACCTGGCCAAACGAAATATGGGACAGTTAGGCAACGGTCTAACGGCGTCTGACAATAGAAACACCCCCGAAGGGGAACAAGGCACGGGTCGAGACCCGGCCTAACAAAACACAGGACCGTTAGGCAATGGCCTAACGGCGTCCGACGATAGAAGCTCCCCCGAAGGGGAACGAGGCACGGGCCAAGACCCGACCAAACGAAACACAAGACGGTTAGACAACGGCCTAACGACGTCCGACGACAGAAGCACCCCCGAAGGGTAACAAGGTACGGGTCGAGACCCGACCAAACAAAACACAGGACGGTTAGGTAACGACCTAACGGCGTCCAAAAATAGAAGCACCTCCGAAGGAGAACGAGGCACGGGCCGAGACCCAGCCAAACAAAATAGAGGACAATTAGGTAACGGTCTAACGGCATCGGACGAAAGAAACACCCCCAAAAGGGAATGAGACACAGGCCAAGACCCGACCAAATGAAACACAGGACTGTTAGGCAACGGCCTAACGGCGTTCGAAGACAGAAACACCCCCGAAGGGGAACGAGGCACGGGTCGAGACCTGGCCAAAAAAAACACGAGGCGGTTGGGCAACGGATTAACGGTGTCCGAACATAGAAGCACCCCCGAAGGGAAACGAGGAATGGGCCAAGACCCGGCCAAATAAAATATAGGACGGTTAGGCAACAGCCTAATGGTGTTCAACGACAAAAGCACCCTCGAAGGGGAACGAGGCACGGGCCAAGACCCGGCCAAATAAAACACGAAACGATTAGACAATAGCCTAACGGCGTCCGACAACAGAAGCACCCCCGAAGGGAATGAGGCACGGGCCGAGACCCGACAAACGAAACACGGGACGGTTAGGCAACGGCCTAATGGTATTCGACGATAGAAGCACCTCCGAAGGGGAACTAGGTATAGGTCAAGACCCGATTAAATGAAACACAGGATGGTTAGGCAACGGCCTAACGAAGTTCGACAACAGAAGCACCCCCGAAGGGGAACGAGGCATAGGCTGAGACCCGACCAAATAAAACACAGGACTGTTAGGCAACGGCCTAACGACGTCCGATGATAGAAGCACCCCCGAATGGGAACAAGGCATGGGCCAAGACCTGACCAAACAAAATATAGGACGGTTAGGCAATGGCCTAACGGCGTCCGACGACAGAAGCACCCCCGAAGGGTAACGAGGCACGGGTCGAGACCCAACCAAATGAAACACAAGACGGTTAGGCAACGGCCTAACGACGTTTGACAATAGAAACACCCTTGAAAGGGAACGAGGCACGGGCCAAGACCCGATCAAACAAAACACAGGACAGTTAAGCAATGGCCTAACGGCGTCCGACAACAGAAATACCCCCGAAGGGGAACGAGACACGGGCTGGGACCTGGCCAAACAAAACACAGGATCATTAGGTAATGGCCTAATGGCGTCCAATGATAGAAGCACCCCCGAAGTGGAACAAGACACGGGCCGAGACCCGACCAAACGAAACACGGGATAGTTAGGCAACGGTCTAACAACGTCTGACGATAGAAGCACCCGCGAAGGCAAACGAGGCACAGGCCGAGACTCGACCAAATAAAATACAGGATGGTTAGGCAACGGCCTAATGGCGTCCGATGATAGAAGCACCCCCGAAGGGGAACAAGGCACGGGCCGAGAGCCGGCCAAATGAAACACGGGACGGTTAGGCAACGACTTAATGACATTCGACAACAGAAGCACCCCCAAACGGGAATGAGGCACGGGCTGAGACCCAGCTAAACAAAACACGGGATGGTTAGGCAACGGCCTAACGGCGTCTGACGATAGAAACACCCGAGAAGGGGAACGAGGCACGGGCCGAGACCCAGCCAAATAAAACACAGAACGGTTTGGCAACAACCTAATGGGGTCCGACGACAGAAGCACCTCCGAAGGGGAACGAGGCACGGGTCGAGACCCGGCCAAACAAAACACAGGATGGTTAGGCAACGGTCTAATGGCGTCTGACAACAGAAGCACCCCCGGAGGGGAATGAGGCACGGGCTGAGACTCGGCCAAACAAAACACAGGACGGTTAGGCAATGGCCTAACGGCGTCTGACGATAGAAGCACCCCCGAAGGGGAATGAGATACGGGTCGAGACCCTGCCAAACAAAACACAGGACGGTTAGACAATGGTCTAACGGCATCTGACGACAGAAACACTCTCGAAGGGAAACGAGGCACAGGTCGAGACCCAGCCAAACGAAATACAGAACGGTTAGGCAATGGCCTAACGATGTCCGATGATAGAAATACCCCCGAAGGGGAACGAGGCATGGGCCGAGACCCAGCCAAACAAAAAGCTACTCTAATGAGTCAAAACAAACACTAAGTAGAAACATATAACATATTTTTGAGTTTTTATTCTAAAGGAAAAGTTCTAAGCTTTAACTAAATGCGGATGAAAAGGCTAGGTAGTCCAGTAACTGGGTACCTTCTGAATAGAAATCAAGAATATACCTAACTGGCCAAGCAGAACTTGGCCGGTACAGGTACGCAGTGACCCTTTTTACCGGTATCCAAAGGAGGTTGCATATGGCCAGAAGGCTTGCTAACATCGTCTACATAGCTCTGAGACAAGTTTCTTCCAAAGAACCGCCGAAGTGAAGGGTAGGAAAGCATTGTCTTAATTTATTTTCTCCTTTCTTCTTTTGTTTTGAAAAGTACTGAATAAAAAAGTGAAGTCGGGAGATAGAAAACCATGCATGCAATGCTAATACTAATGATAAATTTAAAACAAGAACCGTTTGAAACATTTTTCAAATTTGACTCTCTTTTTAAAATAAATCCCCGGTGGAGTCGCCACTGTGGGAATCCCACCCTCTCATCGCCCCCTTTCCAATGTCACAGGAATGTGTGAGAATGGTGAGGATAGGGATTTTCCCTCAAAATGGGCATCTGTGTTGAAGATCGCGCAAATTTTTGGAGTTGCCACTTGGTTATCAGATAAACTAAGAAACCAAAAAGTTGTTCAAGGAAAACCAGTCCGTCCTTGCCATAGATCTTGGTTCGGGAGCTAGGATACGAAAGTGGAAGGTGTTAGGCACCCCTCTCGCCTAATCTGAGGATCAGCCTCTACTTAACCGTTCCGTTTTGTTCTTGTCTTGAATTTATAAAAAATAATACATATAGAAAGGGGATTAAAGAGAGAACATGCAAAAGCAAACAAGAAAATAAAACTTAACCTAAAACTAAGGCTTTCTACGCATACTTACACTTTAGGCATGTCAAATGGGGAGATGGCAACATAACAGTGTAGTTCATGCATAAAGGCATGCTATTTAAAGCGGAAGATATGAAGTCTAGGAAAGAAAGAAATAGTCTAAGAAGGAAAAGAAAAGTCTAATATATGATTCTGCTAAAAGACTAATAGATGAAGAAAGAAAAGTGCTAATATGCCATTCTACTAAAAGATTAACACGTAAAAACAAAAGTAAGGCTAATATGCAATTCTACTAAAAAAACTAAGAATGAAGAAAGGAAAGGGCTAAAAGAAGAATATTCTTGAATATTTATTAAAAAGAAAGAAAAACCTGGGAGAAGGAGGCCAACGGCCTCTTCTCCCCTTTTTTACCAAAGGACAGAAGTTTTTACAGAAAACTTATATTTATGAAGATAAGTGAGAATGAAGGCTAACCATATATCCCGTGGGCTAGCGAGTGTCCTGGGCAATGTTCACGGATTTTGAGAATCCTT
Organism: Aequorea victoria; assembly: GCA_032361285.1. NCBI lineage: Eukaryota > Metazoa > Cnidaria > Hydrozoa > Leptothecata > Aequoreidae > Aequorea > Aequorea victoria. The sequence continues at coordinate 3,754 of JAUTBS010387053.1, read as the reverse complement.
TCGTGCAGTCTTCGAGCTTTTCGAGTACTTCCTTGAACTAGTCTTCAGACAACTTCCGTAGCCTTTCCTCACGTACAGCACGTCTCCTGGGGAGTCCTTCGCACGATCTTCGAACCTTCAGGTCCTTCCAAATGCATAGAATTTGAAGTCGAATAAAAGTTCAGGTATGAATATATGGGTTTTGGGTATAGATGGACAGAAATTTCCAAATTTTTTTTTTTGATATATAAGGGAGTTTTCAATTTTTGGGAGGTTACAAGGTTTTCAGATCTCAGATCTCTCTCAAATGGTGGGGGGTGGCCTATTTATAGGGAATTTTGGGTAAGGAGATGACTTAGTGTCCAAGTCTCCTTTCAAGTGGCGTGCGCCAGGTGGGAGGGGGCGTGCACCATTTTGAGATGGCGCGGCGACTGGTTAGAAGTCGGTTTAGGTTGATTTTGGGGTTTTGAGATGGTTTGGGTTAGTGGGTTAAAAGAATATGGCACGACGCTAGCAATTGAGTTTTGAGTAAGCGTGAGATATTTAGGAGGCAAGAAACATGTGCCATGTAAAGTGGAGCGCGCTGGGTGAGGCACCGAGGGGTGTTTTTGGTATTTTTGAAGTATTTTAGGAGAGTTTGGGGTTGCACTTGGAAATACTCTTCGGACTGTCGGATACGTGTAAAAGCTCCTTTGAACGTGATTGATACACTTTTCATCATCGGAAGGCTACGGGAACCAGCCGATGTTCAGTTTAATAAAAAATAGGGTGTCTACACATGCCCAGACATCTGATGGTATTCACAGTACAATGTCGGGTTGTGTCTGGCTGGGAGTGGATTGGGAAGAGGCACTAGATTGAGGGGCTTTAGGTACCCTTTTTCCATTAACCTTGGAAACAATACAGAGAGTGGTACATTCAGGGGAGTAAATGTCCAGAATGGTCCGACAGGAACTGATGGTCTAGCCTGCCTTGGCTGAGGGTTCAGGAGGTCCACTTCTACAGCCTCCGGCATGTTATCGTTGGGTGGACTTTGGCTGGCCTTGTTGATTGGGTAGCTATTCTAACTCTGATAGTTCTGATCTTGATAAATCCTCTAAGATTTTTGCTGACTTGTACTCGCTTCTGTTCTGATTTTTGTATTTTTAATCTCTCCTGTCTGGAGGGCATCCTCAATCTGAGCTCCCGCATCAAACAACTGCTCAAAAGTCATGAGCGGCTGGGTGATGAGGTACTTTTTGAATTGAGATTGCAAGTTCTTTACTACCGTCGAGACCCATTCTTTCTCTGTAGGCCGGTTGGTCATCTTGGTTGCTTTACTCCTCCAGCGGGTCAGGAAGTCAACAAAAGCTTCTCGGATATTCTGTTTAGTGGTCTCCAGCTCCCTTATGGTTAATCCAGTTGGACGTTATAGCTATACTGCCCAACAAAAACAGTAGCAATGTCTTCCCAAGTTCTGGTTCGGACAGCTTCTAAGATTAGAAACCAACACTGAGCAACCCCTGAAAGAGATCTGTGGAAAAGTTGCGCTTTGAGTTGGTCATCAATGCCCATGGGAGATAGGGTATTGACATGTATCCGTAGGTGAATCGTAGGATCTCCGGTACCATCAAATTTTTTCATATCCGGCATTTTGAATTTCTCAGGCGGCTTAGCATTGGGAAAGAGACGGAATCCTTCCATATCTAACATGTACTTGTCAAATTCTTCCATATCTAACATGTGCTCTTGAATTGTGAGGGTTACGCCTTCCAGAGCTCTTTACATCTCCGATAGAGTTCGGATCAATGCAGCATTTGTATCTCCATCTCCTGTCATTGTTTTATTATTATATTTTTTTATTTTGATCTTTGTTTTGGATTGGGATTTGATTTTTCTAGTTTTTCACTTGGCAACCGAATCCAAACGGGCGTGATTTCAGAGCTCAAAGAAGCAATGATAACCCTAAAAAGATACAATGACACAGCTTAGAAGACAATTAAAACTCGGGATGACGCTACGAGAAAAATGACATAGGTGACATATGGTAGACGGCGATGCGTAAGGCGGGTAGCTAACACCCAGCAAAGCAGCACGTGAAAAACCCCAAAAAAGATTGCAGGTAATAATGCCCGACTTTTCGTCTGAGACTCTGAATCTCAAATGGTCGAAAAGAGAAATATGAGATGGGCCCGGCTTTCCATTTGAGACCGGAGCCTCAAATGGTAAAAAAAAAAAATTGCGGTGTGCGCCGGCTTTCCGCTTGAGAAGGCTCAGACGGCAGAAAAGAGAAATACGGGGCGGACCCGGCTTGCCATTTGAGATCGGAGCCTCAAACGGTAAAAAAAAAAATTGCGGTGTGCGCCGGCTTTCCGCCTGAGAAGTCTCAGACGGCAGAAAAAAGAAATAAGGGACGGACCCGGCTTGCCATTTGAGACCGGAGCCTCAAACGGTAGAAAAGAAATTTTGTGGTATGCGCCGGCTTTCCGCCTGAGAAGCCTCAGACGGCAGACGAAAAAGAGAAATTTTGCGGTATGCGCCGTCTTTCCATTTGAAACCCTGCATCGCAAACGGCAAAAAAAAGAAAGGTTTGCGGGAAGCCCCGACTTCCGTCGATACTCTGAATCTCTACGGATGAAAAGAAAAGGAATGGAGAGATGAGTTGCGACCTTTCCGTGGAGTGTGAACTCTGACGGCAAAGGAGGTCAAGTGCAGGTGCGATCCCCAACTTTTCCATTGAGCCGAAGCTCTGACGGCGATGGATGCAGGACGGACCCGACTTATACCGACAAACTGACTCGAAAATAGATGATGCAGGGCGCACCTAACTTACACACGTGATGCGGGATGGACCCGACTTACACAGATTGATGCGGGACGGACCCGACTTACACAGCGAATGCCTGAAGATTATAGAAGACTATCATCCGAAAACATTGAGTCGTGGCTCAAATGTCAGAGAAATCCAGAATTCAGGAAATTTCAGATGAATAGAACACAAAAGGGAAAGGCAAACGGGATTTGGCAAAGACACTTTGACCAGATCCCGGCCCAACGACGAAGAAAGAGGAAGTTAGGTAAATAGCCCAACAACCGCGAAAAGCTCGGGACGGCCCAGAAGGGGTCCCTAAAAGGCACGGGTTGATGAGTCCCGGTCCTAGACACAAAGGGAGAGAAGCCAGGTCCGAAACCTGACAACTTGGATGTTCAAGATATCCTCGAAAAATATCAAAAGTGGAAAAAGGCACGGGTTTTGATGAAACCCAGCTCAAGGAAGCGACGAAAAGGGTTAGGCAACAGCCTAACGGCGTCAAAACTGGGAAACCCGCAGTGGATTCTGGGAAAGAGAAAGGGGAACGGGTGAAGACTCGGTAAAAAGAGAAAGAAACTGACGATTAGGCAGCGGCCTAACAACGTCAGACCCAAGACAACCCACAAAGGGTCCCGGGGAAAAGAAACGAGGCATTGGTCGAGACCCGGCCAAACGAAACGACAGGATGGTAGACAACGGCCTAACGGCGTCCGACAACAGAAACACCCCCGAAGGGGAATGAGGCACGGGTCGAGACCCGGCCAAATGAAAGGGAAAAAGGTTTATTACTCTAATCAATCAAAACAAACACTAAGTAAAAACATATAACCTATAAGGGTTTTTGTCCTAAAGGAAAAATTCTAAGTCTAACTAGATGTAGATGTAACGGCTTGGTAGTCCAGTAATCGGGTACCAACTGAATAGGAATTAAGAATATACCTAACCGACCAAGCGACACTTGGCCGGGTCAAACGGTACGCAGTG
>JAUTBS010386831.1:0-10319 GCA_032361285.1 Aequorea victoria | reverse complement strand
ACGATTACGGGGCTAGGGTGGATTCGTGTCGCCCTAGAACTTCTTTTAATCAGTTCTAATCACTTTAAATTTCGTGTTCTAGTTTAATCACAACAATTCACCTTCGGTTCTCCCACTTAGAGTTAATTATAGAATTAATTGAAAAACTTTATAGCTTAGCCTTTTTGTCCCTGTGGATCGACATCCAGTCTTACACACTATTTTACGGAGTAGCTTGTATCACTCGGTTCTCTTTTATAAATTTACCTTTGACCGCAAACAACGCGACCAGTAACCCCCAAGAGATTTAACCACCTAACGTTGAGCAGCAACTTCGGGACTTAACCTAGCTGATCCGAGGCTTGGTTCACCAAAACCAAGCCATGAGTCAGAGGCTCGATGAATAGGCAAGACTCCTGCCTGTCCCTCCTCTCCCTCATCGGGTTCCTCGTCCTAACACATGGCATACAACTGCTCTTCAACGGTCTTATGACCGAATGATAGGCCCAGAGGAGGATCAGCCGAACGAGCATGAAGATATTGTCGAAAGCAGGGCTCATCCCCAAGGCCAGAATCGAGCCCCTAGGCTAGACGAGAGTAATCAGTCCGAGAGGACCGAGGCTTCAACCGCTATGGGGGCTGAACTGAGAGAAGTTAAGGACTAGCTCAACAATGTAAGGGCTGCTATGAAGGGAAAAACTACCATGGTCGTTGGCGAGCTTGTGCAACGAACTGATTTACCGTTCTCCGCAGCGGTCATGGCCGAACCCCTGCCGTCTAAATTTTAGATTCCCCAGATGGACGCCTTTGACGGGTTGAAGGACCCCCTGGACCACTTGGAAACGTACAAGGTTTATATGCATCTCCATGCCATTCCTGACGAGATCATGTGCCGAGCATTCCCGACCACCCTGAAGGGATCAGCTCGAGTATTGTTTAGTAAATTAAAAAGTGGGTCCATCTCTTCATTCACTCAGTTGAGCAAACTGTTCGTAGGACACTTCATCGGTGGTCAGCGACATTTGAGGCCAGCCACCTACCTTCTCACTGTCAAACAAGGAAAAACCGAGACCTTGCGCCACTACGTAACTCGGTTCAACGTCGAAGCGTTGAAGGTCGACGACATCGACCATAAAGTGGCACTGACAGCGTTCATGGGCAGACTCCAGCCAACGAAGTTCCTCTTCTCGTTGGCCAAGGCGCCCCCAGCTAGCATGGCCGAGCTTATTGTGAAGGCCTAGAAGTACATGAATGCCGAGAACGCCATAAACACCCGAGAGGAAAACCCCTCTGAGCCAAACAAGAAAACTGATCAAGGGGAGCCAAACAAGAAAACTGATCAAGGGGAGAAAAATGATTGAAGGAAGCGAGACGAGTCAAACCAATCGAGGTCATCTCGCGATTCAGGCCGTCAGTAGCACGGTCAGGTCGACCCCAAACAGCCCCGAATGCTGACCAATCACTTCTAGACGTACACACCCCTTAATACTTTCGTTGAGCAAGTTCTGTTGCAGATCAGGAACGACCCTGAACTGCATGGCAGAAGAAGCTGAGGACCCAACCTAATTTGCGTAATCCTGACAAATACTGTTGTTTCCATAAGGATCACGGCCATAACACAGAGGACTACTTCGACTTGAAAAAGAAGATTGAGGCGTTGATCCAAAGAGGGAGACTCAACAAATTCCTGGCCAGTTGACAGAATAGAGAGGATCCTCGTGGTCAGCAAGACCGACCACCACCAGCCGACAGAGGTCAAGACAAGGCTCTTACAGGAGAGGTCTAGGTGATCTCCGGTGGGTTCGCCAGTGGAGTAGGAAGCAGCTCTTCCAGGAAGGCCCACTCCCAATGACTAAGGACGGAGGGGCCCAGTGAAGTATACATGACTGATCGCCCGAGCAAGGCTACCAAGACCGAAGAGGTCATAATCTTTTCTGAAATCGATGCTCAGGGAGTTTAACAGCCACACGATGACCTCCTGGTCTTCACCATGGTTCTTGCCAACTACAAAGTATGAAGAATCCTGGTGGACAATGGTAGCTCAGCCGACATACTATTTCTCAATGCCTTCAACCAGCTCAATATAGGCTGAGAAAAGATGTGCCCAGTCACGTCACCCTTAGCAGGATTCACCAGAGAAAAGATACAGCCGATAAAATCGATCGAGTTGCCCTTTAAAATCAGCTCTAGTCCAAAGCAGATGACACAAATGGTCAACTTCCTGGTAGTGGACTATCCCTCTGCCTAGAATATCATTTTAGGGAGGCCAGCCCTTAACCAGCTGAAAGCCGTCACATCAACCTATCATCTCATGCTCAAATACCCGATTGAGCATGGGGTGGCAGAACTCAGAGTAGACCAGTCCATCACCCGAGAATGCTACAACACCTCTCTCAGAGGGCCTAAGTTTAAGGAGACATTGACTCTTGACACAACAGAAGTTCAGGATGAAGAGCTCATCCAAAGAGGAGAACCGGTGGAGGATCTGATCAAGGTCAACATAGACGACAGCAGGCCCGATAGAGAAGTCCAAATTGGGTTGGCTCTCTCACTTGAGCTTCAGACCAAACTCATCCAATTCCTGAGGAGACATCAAACCATCTTCGCTTGGACGCACGAAGACATGACCGAAATTAGTCTAGATGTAGTCACTCATCACCTCTGTGTTGATCGGCTCCACAAGCTAGTCAAGCAGAAACAACAAATTTTAGCCAAATAAAGGAACGAAGTCGTAGAAGCCGAGGTTGACTGTCTACTGAAGATAGAATTCATTCAGGAGGTACAATATCCTGACTGGCTCGCCAACGTGGTCTTGGTAAAAAAATTAAATGGCAATTGGAGAATGTGCATCGACTTCACTGATCTAAACAAAGCCTGCCCAAAAGACAACTACCCTCTTCCCAGGATTGACCAGCTTGTGGACTCCACTAGCAGGCATGAGCTCCTCAGCTTCATGGATGCCTTCTCGGGCTATAACCAGATACTAATGAATGCGACAGACCAAGAGAAAACCTCCTTCATCACAGATCGAGGAATCTATTACTACCGAATCATGCCATTTGGCCTAAAAATACAGGGGCAATCTATCAACATCTAGTTAACCTCATTTTCAAAAAGTAGATTGGCAGGAACGTTGAAGTCTACGTAGATGACATGATGACCAAAATTCGAGAAGCCACCGATCACCTCACCAATCTCGAAGAGACCTTTCAAGCACTACACAACTTCAATATAAAGTTGAACCCAGACAAATGTGCGTTCGGGGTTTCGGGGGGAAAATTCCTCGGCTTCATGGTCAGCAAACGGGGCATCGAAGCTAATCGCAAGAAGATTAAAGCAGTACTAGGGATTCCGTCCCCTAGAACAGTCAAAGAAATTCAGAAGCTGACAGGCCGATTGGTAGCCCTCAACAAGTTTATTTCAAAAGCAATCGACCGTTATGCTCTATTCTTTGTCATCTTGAAGAAAGCATTTGACTGGACAGAGAAGTGTGAACATGCATTCACCGATCTAAAGACATACCTAGCATCCCCTCCATTACTTTCTCGAGCAGTACCCAGAGAAGAGCTCTTGCTCTACCTAGAGATATCGGAGACAGCTGTGAGCTCTGCCCTCATCCGGGAAAAGACAAGAATCTAAAGGCCCATCTACTATACCAGTCGAGCATTTTGTAGGGTAGAGTGAAGATATCCCCAAGTGGAGCAGTTAGCATTCGCCCTAGTCATCTCGGCTAGGCGATTGCAACTCTACTTTCAAGCTCACACCATAATCGTCTTAACAGACCAACCGCTATGACAAATACTACAACGACCAGAGACCTCTGGACGATTAGCACAGTGGTCAATGGAGCTAGACGAGTTCGACATCAAGTACCGACCACAACCAACCATCAAAGAACAAGCGGTGGCAGATTTTATCACCAAATTTACAACTGACTAGCCCTTTGAGCAGCCACAACCGATGGCCGATCAATCGTCAATCGCCCCAGAGGTTGAGGACGTTGTTGATAATCAGCAGTTATGGACAGTCAACGTAGACGGCTCTATAAATCAATCATCCAGTGGCGCAGGCCTCGTTCTTATCTCCCCACAATGAGATGCGCTAAAATATGCCATGCGTTTCAGTTTTCGAGCAACTAACAACGAAGCTGAGTACGAGGCTGTCATTGCTAGCCTTAGGCTGGCACTAGCGCTGGGGGCAAGGCAAGTCAAAATTCTCAGTGATTCGCAACTAGTAGTCGGTCAAGTACAAGGCAAGTATGATGCGAAGGACGAGCGAATGAAAGCCTACAAGACCATCACAGAGGAACTCAAGGCCAAGTTCAACAAGTTTATGATCGAAAGAATCCCCCAAGACAACAATCAGTGAGCTGATGATCTCACTCGGCTGGCCTCAGCTCCCGAGGGGAAGATGGGTAGAGGGGTATTGACAGAGTACCTGACCCAGCCAAGCATCGCCCAAAGTGAAACACTAATGAGAGTTAGCATGGAACAGCTCTGTATAATATGGGCAGAGGACATCATCTATTTTCTCCAAAATGGTCAGCTGTCGAGCAACAAAATTGAAGCCAGAAGGCTGAGATAGCGCGTAAGCAAATACGTGCTCATCGACTACATACTCTACAAACGCGACTTCTCAGTACCCTACCTAAGATGCATCTCAAAAGAAGAATATGAGTATGTAATGAAGGAGGTACACGAGGGGATTTGTGGCAAACACTCGGGCGATCGGGCCTTATCAGGAAAAATCAAAAGGACTGGCTACTACTGGCCCACCATACAGAAGATGCAGAAGACTTTGTCAAGAAGTGTGACAAGTACCAAAGATTCGCAACCACCCCAAGGCAGCCGCCAGAGGAGCTCACCGTAATCATTGCACCATGGCCATTCGCCCAGTGGGGAATCGACATCGTAGGACCCTTCCCAACTGAGAAAGGTCAGGTGAAATTTCTGATAGTAGCAATCGACTACTTCACCAAATGGGTGGAAGTAGAGCCACTGGAAAAGATCACTGAGAAGAAGGCAATAGACTTCGTATAGAAGTCAATCGTATGCCGATTCGGCATCCCAAGGAGCATCATTACTGATAACGGCAAACAATTCAACAACAAAGGGTTCAGAAAGTTCTGTTGTCAACTAGGCATCCAGAATAGGTACTCCTCTCCTTCTCATCCCCAAGCTAATGTGTAGGTCGAGGTAACCAACAAAACAATCTTAAAAATAATCAAGATCAAACTGGAGTCAGCAAAAGGCCTATGGGCTGAGGAGCTTCCGAACATCCTTTGGGCATACCGAACGACAGTATGGACTCTAATGGGAGACACCCTGTTCATGCTAGCCTACGGAAGCGAGGTAGTCATCCCGGTCAAAATCGGCCTGGAAAGCCATCGGACTATCATCTTCGACGTAGAAAAGAATCAGCGAGCTCTTCGAGAAGGCTTGGATCAGACAGACGAAATCCGAGAGGCCTCAGCTCTCAGAACAGCAACCTACTTGCAGAGAATGAAGAAATACTACGACAGTAACGTCAGAAAGAGAGAATTCAGAATAGGGGACTTGATCCTTTGAAAAGGCCCTCTCGCCACCAAGGATCCCAGAGAAGGAAAACTGGGGCCGAGTTGGAAAGGGCCTTATGAAGTGGAAGATAGAGTAAGATCTGGGGTGTACCGATTAAAAGACGCGATCGACAGGGTACTTCCACACGCATGGAATGCCGAGCATCTTAAGAAATACTACCAGTAAAGAAGTAGGTAAAACAATAGTAATAAAAGTATCCTCTTTTTATTCATTTTTATGCTTTCTCGACAAGGCTACATCCCCAAGGAAAGTTCAACAGCCAGGTTGCTTGACGACCTGGTCGGCTCAAAGATGGTTGGATCGAATTAAAGTATCCAACCAAGACCTGAAGCTACAAAGTTCAACAACCAGGTTGCTTGACGACCTGGTCGGCCCAAAGACGGTTGGATCAAATTAAGGTATCCAACCAAGGCTCGAAGCTACAAAGTTCAACAACCAGGTTGCTTGACGACCTGGTCGGCCCAAAGACGGTTGGATCGAATTAAGGTATCCAAACAAGGCCCAAAGTTATAAAGTTCAACAACCAGGTTGCTTAACGACCTGGTCGGCCCAAAGAAAGTTGCATCGAATTAAGGTATCCAACCAAGGCTCAAAGCTACAAAAGTTCAACAGTCGGGTTGCTTGACGACCTGGTCGGCCCAAAGACGGTTGGATAGAATTAAGGTATCTAACCAAAGTCTAAAGCTATAAAAGTTTAATAGCCAGGTTGCCTGATGACCTGGTCGGCCCAAAGGCGATTGGATCGAATTAAGGTATCCAACGAGGTCCAAAGTTACAAAAGTTCAACATCCAGGCTGCTCGAGGACCTGGTCGGCCAAAGAACGGTTAGGTCACCCAACCAAGGCCTAAAAGAATCCTCTAAAAGCTTGAGCAACTAAAGATATGATCGATCAGAGGACGGTTTGATCATTTAAGAATCCAACCGAGCCTTTGCAGAAGAGCGACTAAGCAGGTAAGATTCACAACCAATATCACTTTAGGATCAGGATGAGTAAACAAAAGGTCAGGCTATTCGAGAAGGCCGATCGAGAATCCAAAAACTTAGAAAAATTTCTTAACAAAGAGAGGGCTACTAGAAAGCCCGATCAAACCACCCAACACTTGGAAAAAGTTAAAAGGCTTCATAAAAAGAGTATTTCGTTCAACCTTTAAAAGGCAAGCCGGCCGAGAGGCCTACCACTTAGCAAAATTAAGGGATATAAACAAAGCAGTCGCCTAAGAAGGCCGACCGAGACATACAGTAGTTAACAAAATAAACGGTATAGAAGTTGAAGACAGAATATTCATTCAAGCTAAAGCAAAGATATTCAAAAAAATTCATCACATACAAATTAAAAAGATTGACTTTACAAAAAGTACTAAAAGTAAAGTAAAGGATTACAAAGGAATCAGGCTGGAGGAGGGGGCACATCCTTCTCTTCTTCGGCCGAGGGACCCTCAGCTTCCTCCTTATCGTCCCACAAGAAGACCGAGAAGTCGATCTTCTTGAACTTCACGATAATTCGAGTTTTCATCGCATTGAAACCACTGACATAGTATTCAATAGTCTCAAGGCCGAAATCCTCTAATGCCTTGAATTCTTCAACCGCTTCCTTCCCGGCTTAGGCGAGTTTTGCCAGGGCCTCGGCCGCCTGAGCTTGGGGTCGAGAGGCCCTACTCTCAGATGCGGCCAAGGCATTTTTCATTTGGCTGACCTTTTCCTCAGCCCATCCCTTCTCTTGTTCAGCCTTCACCCTCACCCTTGCCCTCGCCTTCTCCACCTCCTTAGCCTGGGCCATGACCTTTTGGGTCTCGGCCTTAGCCTTCTTCAGGTCCTCAGTCGGTTTTGCAAACTTTGATTTTAAGACCGAGACTTTCTTGCTCTCACCAGTGATTTGGAGTTCACGCTGGTAGTAGTAGCCTGAAAAGTGAACCGCCCGAGCGCAAGCCTACAAAATCAAAGATAAGCCAATTATGAGAAGCACAGAACAAAATAAGGTATAGAATAAATTGAGAGGTTAGGAGATTACCTTGGTGAGGTCAAGAGTTAACTCCTTTGCCATGGGAGCAGTCCCGACCTCCGAAAATATGGGATTCAAGTCCCCAATAAAATCAAATATCCTCCCTTCGGCCAGGTTGATGTTGGTTAGCACCTCCTCGGGCGGTGCCGAGGTAAATGGGCCCAAGGGAGTAGGGCCAGCCACAACTGCGAAGGGAGCTGGGGCAAATAGCGACTGTGGGCCACTCGCTCGGCCGGGAGAGGTGCTGGGGGAATTCCCACCGGGAGGGTGGGCCCAAAGGGGGTTGATCCTCGAGGTCGATCTTGACCACATCAGTTGCCCTCAAGACCTTGATGGCCGATGGGGTCATTTTCTTTGGCCTTTTGGCCATGGAGGCCCCAACCTCTCCGGCAAACCGAGCTTTCACTTTTTTGAGGTGAGTCTTCTCGGGTCTTTTTGACATTCCTGTTTGGAAAGAAAAGATAAGAGTATCAAAAATAAAGAAAAGTAAAAGTGAAAAGATAAAACATCAAATTAGGGGAAAGAAAAAAGAGGTTCTCACTCGAGCTTTCTGGGCTGAGCAGCCAAGCGCTTAGTTTTTGGGGGGTCACCAAGGTGCTGAAGGACCTATCCCTGAACTCCCTCGCAGCTTTAACCCGAGCCTTGACCTCGTCGTCCACTAGGGGCTCAACAGCAATATCCCCGGCTGAGGGCGCCCCCAATAAGGGAGAATTCTAGGGGTATTAGGACCGACCTCCTTCCAAGGCTGGAATTCCCAGCCCTCCCCAGAAATGAAGAAAAACTGTTGACCTAAGGTTCACTTAGATGTTCTAGGTTAATTAGCTAGAATCAATCCAAAGGGGGGGTGAATGGGTTGATGGTAAAATTTTAAACTCTTTTAGCTCTTTTAAAAATATCAGGTTAATGCAGCCGAAATAAAATAATTAAGAGCATAAAATAAAAGAGTTTAAGGAAAGAGAGATGCAAACATAATTTTTATAGTGGTTCGGTCAACTCGACATACGTCCACTATCCAAGTCCCTTGAAAATTCACTATTGGATTCTTGCGGGTGAGTCGAAACCTCAATACACGGATTCCTTTGGGTGAATCGTGACCGCTTTCTTCCTATCGGGTGAAGAGCAACCACCTTCTTCAATAAGGGCGAAGAGTAGCCTCAATCGGATTACTTGAGTAGGTGAATCATAACCTGGCTTTAGAAGGTTTGGAGTATGATGATCTCTTTTGTGAGATGATTTTACAATCAAATGAAACTCACTTACAAATGTCACTCTCTCTCAAAAAGACTTACAATCAAATACAGAGGAGAAGAGAGAAAAAACTATTCAGAAGAAAAACTGAATAAAAACAGAGTATGAACTCTTTAGCACAGTGATTTTTGGATTTGAGAGAGTTTCTTTTGTATTGATCCTTTATCTTTTTTCTTGCATCACTTCCATCATTATTCTGATCTTCAATGTGGGTATTTAAACCTGTGATCAAGAATAGAGCCGTTAGAGAGGAAAAACTAGTCGTTGGAGATATTTAATGCTCTGAAAACTAGCCGTTAGACGCTTCAGCAATTTGAAAAATCCGTACAGGTGTCGACACAAAAGGTCCAGGGTGTTGACACAAACAGTCTGGGTAGGTCTAGTGTCGATTCAAAAATTGAGGTGTCGACCCTTCCTTTGTATTTTTGGATTCCAAAAAGTTAGTGCCCATGGGAAGCCCCAAGGTGTCAACCCTTCCTTCAGAGGTGTCGACCCAGTCGGTCTAGATCTGAAATAGCTGGTTTAGAGGTGTCGACTCAACCTTCTTGATGTCGACCCTTTCTTTGAATTTCTGGATTCTTCTAAATCAGTGTCCACTAAAACATCCTTGGTGTCGACCCTTTTTCTTTGGTGTCGACCCTTTTTGCTGGAACATCTAGGTAAAGTGTCGACTCTTCTTCATTGGTGTCGACCTTTTCCTATGTTGCTTCAAGAACTGGGCAAAACTTCTTCAGGTGTCGACTCAACCCTTCTAGGTGTCGACCCTTTGCTTTTTTCCCTTTGATTTCATTGCAACCTTTTTACTTGGGCTCAGCTACCTCCAAACGTCTTCTACATCTTCAATGTATTTTCTTGATTTTTTACTGGAGTCTCGGGCTATAAAAAGATGATTAATCCTGAAAAATATTTTCTTATAGACAGATAAGTCATTAGGATAATCAAGAAGATTTTGCTAACAAACTCTTAGAGATTAAATCAATTATGTTGTAATGTTAAAAATATAAGGCACAAACAATAATGATTTATCAATTTGTTTTGGCTAGCAATCTCCTAAAAGATCAAATCAATATGTTGTTAAGTCGGAACCAAAAAAGAAACATGATTGAAAAGCCTTTAGGCTAACAATTATATTTTAACACTTTAAATTTGAAACTAAACACATTATTAATACTATTTGATTTTAATTAAAATGATCATATTCTAATATCTTAATCAAGATCTGAATGAAATATAGAAAATAAATTTAGAAGAGGAGGATGAGAAATTAAAAATTTAATTCAATCATTCATGATAATTGTACCTAAAATATTAAAATAATATTAATAATTTATTATTTATCTTGTACAATGATCAATTTAAACTATTTTTATTAATATAAATCTCATTACCCAAATAATATTTTTAGTTATAAGTAAAAAGTTTAATTTAAGTTGGATCATAGAATTAAAATAAAATAAATAAAGTGGACAAGAAATAGGTTTGAAAAAAGAATAAATAATTAAATAATTCATCTTAA